>JARQZK010003632.1:387500-445000 GCA_030704885.1 Cynegetis impunctata
TAGCATCTGAAGAAGGTGAAGTTCCACCAAAACGTGCGTCATGCATTATTTCCTTTAATAAATGTGTGAATTGTTATTATTAACCATTGTTTTAATATGTTTATTAATTTACACCATGTATCGGCCCAATCAATGCAAAAAATAGTGAACTCACTCTGCATAATACACTGATTTCAGTAGAGCACAATTGCACATGAAATTATCAGATAATTTTAGCAACTTTAACCGCACTATTCATTTCATTTTGTTTATCTAACTGGATATTCTAACAAACTTCGAATACATATACTCAGAACAACATACTCATCCAACTTGAATAAATAATCCAAATAGCAGTAATTGAAACTTACTCATAATTATTTCTGAAACTTACAGTTTTTCCATATTTCAACAAAATTTAATTAATAATCTTAGTAACGCCACTGACTGGCGCCTTGTCAATTCTTTCATATAAATTTTTTCGTCCCATACGAACAAAGATCAAATTTATCGAGCTAAGTCATCATAAAATAAAATCAAATTAATACGGAGTTTATCTGCCGATGTGTATGGGATATAAAAATTCGAAGAATGCCATTTAGTAGACATTTTGAGTTTTGTGGGCAGTATATTGTGATTCTATTGGAATTTTATGTTTGAGTATTTCAATAAAAGTCTGTATTTTGATAGGGCGGTGTCAACTTCATTAGTGAATGTCCATTTTTAACAAGATGTGAATATGTGGTCAATTCAGAACTTAGAATTATATAAGTAGGGTCTTCCATTATAAATTAAAAGTTAGAAACTAAATAAAATAATTTTTATTGACAGAAAAGTTGAGCATTTACATAATTATTTAGTGAAATTGTATGCATTATTCTTTTGAAAAATAAGATACTCTACATATGTTCTTCACTCATTTCTGGTATAATAATATTTCGTATTTATTAACAAATTTTGTTTTTCTTTCAATATCGAAGTTTTCAAATATTTTCATGTTTTTCAGTAAACCTGAGTTTTGATGTTTATGATTATTTCACATACATTATCATACGAATATCATGAGTATCTATCTATGTGTAAATGACCTCGACAAATGATACCTAAATATAGCATATTTAGACAAAAGCATATCAATAGATTTTCATACGATGTGAAATTCGGCTGTAACCATATACTTACATCGAATAAATGCCTATGGGATTCATAAAAAGCAAGATGTTCAGCTGTGCCAAAAGCACCCAGATTTTTTTTGACGAAAGGTCCTTTACTGATGATAAATCTTACATTGAAATATTATATTTTATAGAAAGCATCACAAGATATACCTTTAAACTATAAGAGTCGAAAAATTAACTAAGAAATTGAGTTCGACATAATACAGAGACTAAATAAATTTGTTTTACTTCCCTGTATTCTATATCCTTGGACCGAATCCCGGAGGAGGACATGAATGGCCCTCGTATGGAAGTTCAATCAAATCTCCGAAACCTGAGATTTGGAACTGAAGTCGCAAATCTACAATTATCAACTAAGGCAGGGATTGCATTTATCTGTTTGCTTTCATTTCCAAGTTTTCTAACCTATACATGGCTACGCCATTCTGATGAGGAATAACGTGTCGGAAAAACGAAAAACCATGGCAAACGTCCTGCCCGAATGTTTCAAATTAAATAAAAACAAACAGAAAAATACCTATACAATCATTTTCATTAACATTTAGATTTTTACGGACACGATATATATATATATATATATATATATATATATATATATATATATATATATATATATATATATATATATATATACATCATTGCGATAGTCAACTATGTCACCATCGTTGCTAAATTCTACATATTTCATCATAATTTTTTTCTTTAAAAATAATTTTTTTAGCAATTGTCAACACGGTTACTTGAAAAACAAGTCAATTTTTACTGCTGTTCATAACTTTACTTAAGAGATTTTAGTTGGATTTGAGAATATGGAATATATAATGGGTACCTTTATAGATCTCTCAAAAGCTTATGAAACTATAGATCATAACATCCTACTTGAAAAAATTGAGAGGTACGGAATTAGAGGTTTTGCACTGGAGTGGATACAGACCTTCTTGAACGGGAGAACTCAAAGAGTTGTCTTGAGTGGTAGGAATATATATTGGAATACCACAGGGCAGCGTAATAGGTCCGCTACTCTTTACAATTTACGTAAATGACATTGAATCGGCAATACCTTCTGGATCACAGTAAGTTTTGCTGATGACACAAATTTGCTCATACGAACAAATATAATCTTCATGAACTGTTAAACAGCCATAAAAACACACTAGATGAGCTTATGAATTGGTTCTTGAAGAACAAGCTAGTGCTTAATACAGAAAAGACAAAAATTATATTCTTCAAAACAACAAGATCGAATCTGGTAACACCGAAAGAAGTAATTGTAAATGAAACGTTGATTAGCGCTACTGCTTCTACGAAATTTTTAGGTTTGCATCTGGATGAGAACCTTCAGTGGGATGTACAAATAGAAGACCTAAATAAAAAATTGTGCAGGGTTTTGTTTTCCATGAGAGTTCTAAAGACATATGTGAGTCAGAAAGAACTATTTGTTGTTTACCATGCAAATTTTCATTCTCTTTTAAGATTTGGAATTATTTTCTGGGGTCGCAGCTGTGTTATGAGTGATGTATTCATGAAACAAAAACAAGCTCTTAGAATAGTGTTAGATTTAAAAAAGACTGATTCATGTAGGGGACTTTTCAGGGAGAATAGTATTTTAACAATAACAGGCCTATACATATTTGAAATATTAATGTTTATTTTCAAAAACCACTTATTACTTAATAACTTGATATCAACTCATACCCGAAATTTTAACTATACAGATCCTAAACATAGACTAAGAATTTATGAGAAGGGTTCATATTACTCATCAATAGCAATTTTCAACAAGCTACCAAATTATATCAAACTTACTAGAAATTTCAAACAATACAAACAGCTAGTTTTCTCCTTATCAGTACGATTAGAGCCATATAAGTTGTCAGACTACCTGGGAGATTTAACATAGATTATTTTAAACTATATATAGTTGATCCTTCCCATATGCATTGTTAGCCCCTCATTTCAATGAAGAATTATTATTGTGTTGTTATTTTGGGTGTAATTAAGCATTATTTAATTTAGTTTGGGAGGTTTATAATGTTACTTTCATGATTATTGTATTTAATTAGGACGAAGATCATGTTAAAAATGGTTTGCGTTAGTTTGTTAGCACTCCATTTTAATCAATGACTGAATAAACATTATTATTTTTATTATAAATATCTACTGTGTAACTATTATTGCCGTTATCAGCACAGATTAATTCAGAAATTACCACTAACAATTTTTTTATATGATTTTTAATTTTTTATTGTCTGACTGTAATAATTATTTTTTGCAGAGTGCAATGTTGTGTTTCGTTCACTTCGATATGATTTATATTAATTCATAGGTATTTGGGTGATCTCGGGTTCAAACCCCGGGGCCGACTGCCATGAGTTTTTCTCAGAGGTTTCCTCATGGTAATGTGAGTCACTGCTTGCAAACTTATAAGGCGAATGCTGGGGCAGTAATAATCTTCTGAACCCTACCCACACTTCCTTTGTTCCATAAATATCCCGTCTCACCTATCCTTAATGCACTTGTACATACAAGTATATCCTCTGATCTGGCTGAAGGAGTTAATCCCAAACTCAAGCTGCCCGCCTCCCTGACACATACTTCAGGGAGGAATGAAACACGTGTGTTTCCTTTGCTTCTTTTCCATTCATAGTAACATAGTAATTTCTGCTCGGTTAAAACTTCAACGTGTCTAGGGGCCTCGGTAGACCAGCGGTGAGCGAATACCGCCTTGTACCGTTTGTTGACCGAGGATGTGGGTTCGAGTCCCACCTTGCTCTTGGGCGTTGTGTATGTCCTGAATTTAGGGGTTCTAATTATTAGATTGAGTGTTGGGTAATGTACATTGTTTACAAGCCCATTGGCCGTTCGGAACCGGCGTTAAACTGTAGGTCCCTCGAGATAAAAAAAAAAAAAAACTTCAACGTGTCTGTGTGTTCATTAGATTCAAAAT
This sequence comes from Cynegetis impunctata, assembly GCA_030704885.1. Lineage (NCBI taxonomy): Eukaryota > Metazoa > Arthropoda > Insecta > Coleoptera > Coccinellidae > Cynegetis > Cynegetis impunctata. Next base: position 391,605 of record JARQZK010003632.1, read on the forward strand.
TTTATTAGTATCCGGGACCAATGATTTTATTTCTTTTTATGTTTATAATAGATAAGTAGTCGTCGTAACGCAATTCGAAAAATATAAGACAGCCATCAGTATGTATTGATGATTAATGTCTTATATTTTATGATGGCGTATTGAAGATTTATATTCTTCTATAACGATATGGTCTACACAAGTTGATTTCGTTGATGCTACTGTCATTGGAGCGTTAATATGTTATTTCAATCCTAAAGATGAAATCAATGCAAAATACTCATGTCAAATATGATTCTTTGGAATATTCTACAAGTAATAGTCATAGGCTCTGTAGCTGGCTAGGAAGGTTGTATTGATATTTTTCATTGTGTAACGAATTTGATTATTAGTGAGTTTACATTGCGATTAAACTATGTTATCATGAGTAATATCGAGGCCAGATTTCATTAAAAAAAATTATATTATTCTGCTTGTTTCTGTTATTACTGAAAGTGTTTAATTAACATTCAATATTCCAACATTCACTCAATACAATAAAATATGTATGTTCCCAAGAATAATTGTAGCACCTCATGATATTTTCTAATAATCCCAATATAATATTAACATATTTGTGATTAAATGCTTATCATTCAGAGCAGTGTATCACATCCAAATCCTTAGATACTTATTAACGCTTCCGTGCATTGTATACTTCTCCATTTTATATTAGATCCTTAAATTGAACTGAGGAATATTCACTCTGAATTAGTTTATCTTTTTTCGGATTGAATGTTGAATAAGGTGTGTTGCATTTTTGTTATATAAGTAATCCTTAGCTTTCCAGTTATCGTATTATGAAAACAGCCAGTATCATTATAATGATTTATACTTTTTATCTTTCGATTTTAATAAGTTTCTATGTTTGAGTGAAGCTTTCCATTTCAATCATCTTCTCGAATTAAACTGTATGGTCAGGTTGAGAATAGTTTGGCTACAAAATTTGAGAAAATAATGTCTGCCAACAAGAGAAAAAACCTAAGGTTTTTCTACCTAGGCATATCAAGAAAATAGAATGGATGTGTGAAATGTTCATTGAAATCTTTCTTTGGGCTATGTTTCATGCTCTCGATACTCCTTAAGATTCTCTTCGTTGCCTTTTCAGTCACTCAAGCTGAAGACAGTTTTTAGCAGGTTATCACTTTGAAAACCTGCTTATTAAATGTTCATATGTATGTATGTATAAGCTTATGTATTTTAGCGTTGTTTACACGCTATTTTGAAGCAATACGGTTGGAAGTTTGTGAATAGGTAGTTTCGTATGATATCTTGGATGGGATTGGTTTTGGTTCGAATTGGTTGGGGGTTGACCCCCTGAGGAATATATAAATCTTGTGTACACGATAAATGGCGCAATTTTGTAGTAATAAGGTTGAGAGTTTGTGAATGGGTAGTTTTGTATAATATCTTGGACGGGATTATTTTGGTTCGAATTGGTTGGAGGGTTGACCCCGGGGGGGGAATAAATATATCTTGTTTACACGATAAATGGCGCAATTTTGTAGCAATAGGATTGACAGTTTATAAATAGGTAGTTTCGTATGATATCTTGAATGGAATTGGTTTTGGTTTGAATCGGTTGGAGGGTTGACCCCCTGGGGAGGAAATAAATCTTGTTTACACGATAAAGCTCTCAATTTTGGAGTAATTGGGTTGAAAATTTGTGAGTAGGTATTTTGGAAAGATATCTTGGATAGGATCAGTTTTGGTTCAAATTGGTTGGGGGGAGAAAAAATTAATCATGTTTACATAATTAAGGGCGTAATTTTGGAGCAATTGGATTGAAAGGGAATAAATATTGTTTACACGACAGAGGGCGCAATTCTGTTTTTTGGATTTGGAACAAAAATTATGATTGCAAGAATAGATTTCTAAACTAGATACGTTTTGAAAACCTGCTTTTCTAATGCAGCTCGCTGCGATAGAGATTTTTTATGTTTAATCTACCAGAACTTAGCAATAATGTGATGAATATCAGTAAAAACATATCACTATACCTAGTATTGACCGGGTTGTGATAGTTCTATGTACACCAAATTATACAACGTAAGTATTACTCAAATTATAATAATACTACGTAACTACTACTCAAATTATAATGAGCACTATTATTGATAGCAAGAGGTATTAACTCACCATGATTTTGAAATACTGTGACTAAGATTATAAGTATAGCAAACAAACCCACTAGTAGAGATAGCCTATAAAGTAGTTCTATTCAAATGAAAAGTAGGTAAGTAGTCAATATATTGGTGGACTGGATAGCATAAGTCCGTAATTTCTGATATTTATTATTCACTTTCTTACAGTTAAGATGTTATAGCATACGTAACATTTAAAACTCATATTGCCAGCTTTTATGGAGTCTACCCTTTTTTTTCTCATAATTTGAGAAGTTGAACCAAGAGTATCTAGAGAGTAAATAACAATACTTCACGAATAATAAAAGATGGTGTTTCGTTGACGAATTCCAAGAATTTAGGACTGAATGGTGTGATGTATTTCTCACAAAAATTGTTTTTTAGGCTCCGTAGTTCAGTGGTCAGTGCGTTGGGCTACTGAACAGAAGGTCGGTGGATCGAATCCCGGCCGAACCAACGAATTTATGCGGATCCACCTCTCGGAAGGCCATGGCAAACCACCGAGAAGTATTCTGCCTAGTAAAGCCTCTCTGTAAAGACGTTCGGAACCGTCGTAAAACTGTAGGTCCCTTCTGTTCGTGTATCACTGTATCACGCACAGCACGAGTAGTTGTAGAGAGGTCGCCACACCCTAAACCGGGTACGGCACCACAAGAAGATAACAACTACATTTATATTACATAAGATTTATATATTTTAAATTATTTTTCCGAGTAATCTCTGAGACAGTAAGTGATCTTTGTCGTTAAGTTGCCATAAAGTCAAAAACCGGCCAAGTGCGAGTCGGACGTGCACGAAGAGTTCCGTAACATTTAATTTTGATTTTATCATTTTTTGTGTATATTTCAAGTGCCTACCTGTTGCCATTATTGATATCGAGCAAAAAAAGGCAAAAAAAACGCTTTGTTTTATGAAATCCCCCCTTAAATATTTATGTCATTTTGTTTTTAGAAGTTTTTCTTATAACGGCAACAAAAATACATAATTTGTGAAAATTTCAACTGTCTAGCTATCGCTTTTCTCGAGTTACAGCCTGGTGACAGACAGACGGACAGACGGACAGACGAACAGACGGACAGACGGACAGACAGACAGCGAAGTCTTAGTAATAAGGTTCCGTTTTATCTCTTTGGGTACGACACTAATAAAAAGTAGAAAGTAAACGTAGTGAAAAAGACCTAGCAATAAACAATCAATTACATAACCAAGAAGACGTTTTTAGTGAGTACCGAATTCCTAGAATTTTCCTAATTTATTTGAAACAGATATCAAAACATATTAAGCACATAATTTTCTTTATTCATTAGGATACTAGTTCCTATCTAGATATTTTCCGAACCCCACATGATCCGCTCCTGAAACGGATAAAAAAGCGATGCTAGCAGCAAGCGCATTGTACAGACGTACCCCCAACCGTGTATAGATGTTACAACGATGGGGAAGTGGAAGGTGCAAGCCAATGATTCACTGTTACAAACTAAATAATATTGCACATATGGAATATGAAGAATGGGCAAACTTGCAAACTTATTATCTTTCTGGCGAAGGTTTCGGATGGCTGCGTTCAGCAACGACGAAATATATATATTGCTATTTCGTAAAGCAGAACCGTCACAAATGAGAAATAATTCAATCACGCTATGGGTATTCCCATTTGTTATTATGACTATTATCTTTTGATGTTTATATATATATATATATATATTTATATATATATATATATATATATATATATATATATATATATATATATATATACAGGGTGAGTCATTGATATGGGAAAGCTTGATTGCACCTACACCGTTGATGATATGAAAACGAGCCAAACGGTTCTGCAAATGGAAGGTCAGGGTGCATTTCGTGAAATTATTTTGTCTTTTACAGGGTGTACCATTTTTAAGGAGCAGATTTTAAGATACTTTTTTTAAAGGGCACTCTATATATTTTCTCACAAATTTGTATTTGTCCTTTATTGATATTCATAAATTCGTTAAGTTTTTGCAAATCGCTCCAACCGTTCAGAAGTTATTCAATTTTTTCTGAAAATTAATGCCTTTGCAGGCATTTTTAAAAAAACCGCAGGGCACTTGGTTTTTTGAATATGAAGTTGTTATTTGGGCTGTGTCTAAGTAATTGTTCTGGGTATCTTTTGACGGAGAGATAATCTATTTTAATTGTGACATTACCGTGCTGTGACATATTGATTTTGGTACACTTTGAAAGGCCATATCTTGTTTTTTTCAAATGGCACTCTATTTATTTGATTACTTAGTCGCATTGAACATATCATTCTTCATCTTTTCTATTTCGTATGTTTTTTTCCGAAAGTTGATGGTTTAGATAGTTTAGAAGATAATTCACATTTTCAAAAAAATTAACACATTACTTCATCTTTTAAACGAGTGACATGAAAAACAATAAATTCTGATAACAGACGTCAACGTAACTACTGCGGGCATCAATATCAAAGTTTGATGAGAAATTATTGAAAACAAATTATAGAAGCTCGGTACAGGGTGTCCCATTTTGGGTACTTTTGAATGGTATCTCCGTTATTCTTGAAGCTAGAGGGTTGCGGTTTTCGCGACACTGTGCTACTTTTTCGTAAAACTGAAAATGTCGTCAACAGAATTTTAATAGCCCATTTAGTTTTTAAGATACAGGGCATTTTTGAAAATGTTGCATTATCCTTCATCTTATCGAAAAGGTAATATAACATTCTTATAGATTTTTTTCCGTAGAATGCATTGGTGTATATAATTTTTGTTACATAATTACTATTTTTGAGTTATAAAGCAACTTATGTTTTTTCAAATGGAATACCCTGTATACACATAAACTATGAAATTTGCCTTTTTTTTACCTTTTCAAAAATATATGATAGTATAAACTTTTTCCCAGAAACGCGCAAATAAAAGACAATTTTCTGAAATTGAATGCATAAATCAATAGAAGGCCATGGATAACAACAATGAACAAGTGAATGTCTGTTATCTGAATTTATTGTTTTTCATGTCACTCGTTTAAAAGATGAAATGATGTGTTGATTTTTTTGAAAATGTGAATTATCTTCTAAACCATCAACTTTTGGGAAAAAACATAAGATATAGAAAAAATGAAGAATGACATGTTCAATGCGACTAAGTAATCAAATACATAGAATGCCATTTGAAAAAATCAAGATATGGCCTTTCAAAGTGTAGCAAAATCAATGTGTCACAGCAAGGCTATGTCACAATTAAAGTAGATTATCTCTCCGTCAAAAGATACCCAGAACAATTACTTAGGCACTGCCCAAATAACAACTTGATGTTCAAAAAAAAAAGTGCCCTGCGATTTTTAAATAAAATACCTGCAAAGGCATTAATTTTCAGAAAAAATTAAATAACTTATGAACGTCTGGAGCGATTTGCAAAAACTTAACGAATTTATAAATCTCAATAAAGGACAAATTCAAATATGCGTAAAAATATATAGAGTGCCCTCTACAAAAAGTATCTTAAAATTTGCTCCGTAAAAATGGTACACCCTGTAAAGGGCAAAATAATTTTACGAACTGTACTCTGACCTCTCATTTGCAGAACCGTTTGGTTCGTTTCGATATCATCAACGGTGTAGGTGGAATCAAGCTTTCCCATATCAAAGACTCACCCTGTATATATATATATATATATATATATATATATATATATATATATATATATATATATATATATATAATTATATACACGGTGTTCGGCACATGAACCACCAAAATTTTTACGGATATTGTTGTGACCATTTGCTACCTTTCCACCTCTGGACCTTGGATCCTGATACTCACGTTAGGGAAATATAATGCTTTGAATTTTTTTTCTCAAATTACCCAAAATCCCGCCTTTGAACCCTCGTTACTCTTTTATTAATGCCTGTACACCACCATTCTTTGAATAAATATTCTGTGATGTATGTTTGTTCAACAAGTTAATATTTTTCGTTACAACTGACAGTACCAAAGGCTCATATAAGGATTTTTATTGCACAAATATAGTGATTTTGTTTAAATAAATCAAGTTCAAAATTCAATGTTGAAAAATATGAGAAGCTGTGGGAGTTTCACTGCCTTTTAAAAACTTCTCTACTTAATGGACTTTCTAACGATATGCTACACATCATGAATAAAAAAAACTTTTCTACTTTAAATTGCGGATATTCGACGATATTCAGACGAAAATCGTTCGGACTAGAGAGGAAAATAATTTTATTTTTTGATCGTTTATTTGAACAACTAACAATTATTCAATATTTAACTGTTCTCTAGTTACAAATTTTTTTCGAACTGTTCTCCCTTGTTTCTAATGCACATCTTATTCCTTTCTTACTTCAACCCTTACGGCAGCCAGTTATTTGATGAAGTAAAAATTTTTTTTTTTTATCTTGAGGGACCTACAGTTTAACGCCGGTTCCGAACGGCCAATGGGCTTGTAAACGAAGTACATTACCCAACAATTTATCTTTATAAATAGAACCACTAAATTCCTGACATACACAACACCCAAGAGCAAGGTGGGACTCGAACCCACAACCCACATCCTCGGCTTACAAGCGGTACACCTTACCGCTGGTCTACCGAGGCCTCGAAGTAAAAATATTTCTCTTACTTATTCGAACGAAATGTTATTTTTTATTAGAACAAAAGTTAAAATACTAATAATATTTGAATACTTACCTGCTCACTTGATACACAATTTGTGTATCAAAATATGTATTGTGAAAAATTTTGTTCCAATAAACGATCATAAAATCACATTTTTTTTTTTTTTTTTATTTCAAATAACCGCACTAACCCTTTGGATTATAGGCGGTGGAGTTGATACATAATATTTATAATTTCCTAATTAAATCTAAGTTTTGCAAAAATACAATGATTTTGTTACTGTTACTATAAAGTAACATTTCTTTTAAGTTAGAGGAAATGTTATATGTGTCTCTTTGAATTTGGAGTAAAGGGCACTGCACTATAATATGTTTCAAAAATCACATTTTGTTCAAACAAAAACGGAAAATATTTCTGCTTCAACAAATAACTAGCTATCATAACGTTTGAAGTAAGAAAGAGGTTTCGGGCATGCATTAAAAACAAGGGAGTACAGTTCGAACAAAATTTGTAACTAGAGAACAGTTAGATATTAAATTGATGTTAGAAGTTTAACTTTTGTACAAATAAACGATCATAAAAACAATAGCTATTTATGCCATCAGTTACGAAATGACTAATTTTGTGTAACGCGTGAGATTTTTGCGGAACGAACGAAGTGAGTTTCGCAAAAACTCACAAGTTACACAAAATTTCATTTCGTAACGTATTGCATACAAGATTTTTTCTAATTTTGAAGAAAGTAATAAAAAAATAAAATTTAATATAATTGATAAAAATTTGGAAAACATATATTTAGTTTGTTGCTGTTACTTCATGTTAGTTGTCAGTTTGACATTTTGTAAAAAAGTCTAGACGGAAGGTTTTTAGCGAGATTCATATATTTTTAGTTTTATTTTAAAAAAATGAGTGATTCAAGTTCTGAAGAGCTACCAAGCGATATTGAAGAGGCAGCAGGTAATGCTCTATTATCACAATTCCCAAAAAGTCAAAGGCAGTTTATGATTTGGCATACGAAAAATTTGTTACGTGGTGAGATGAGACGAAAATTAAACATGTTAATGAGAAAGTTTTACTTGCATATTTTGAGGGTAAGAAAGATCTAAAAGTTTCCACATTGTGGACACTTTACTCAATGTTAAGGTCTGAAGTAAATCTGAAAAGGAATATTGATATTAAAAAATATACAAATTTGGTAGCATATATTAAAAGGCAAGCGGACGGGTACAGTGCTAAAAAGTCAAAAGTTTTTATTAAAGAAGATTTTGCCAAATTTTTAGTGGAAGCTGATGACAAAGAATACTTAATGGCTATGGTTGCAATGATAATTGGAATGGCAGGAGCATGCAGAAAAGCAGAATTAACATTTCTTCCAGTTGAAAATGTTATAGACGAAGGAAGCCATTTTCGTGTTGATATCCCACCTTCAAAAACAAAAGTTATACGGCAGTTTGCAATTACCACTGGAGACATTGAAAATACGAATCTTGTTGAAATATTAAGAAAATATATTAAGTTGCGTCCCCAGGTTCTTAAACACAACAGATTTTTTGTAAAATATGCGAATGGAAAATGTACCAGAAATCCTGTGGGAATTAACACATTTAGCAGTCTGCCAAAAGTTATTGCACAATTTCTTGGTCTTTCATATCCTGTTCTATATACTGGCCACTGCTTCAGAAGAAGCTCTGCCACTTTCCTAGCAGACAGTGGCGCTGATATTTTAAAATCAAAGAGGCATGGTGGTTGGAAATCTACCTCTGTTGCGGAGGGATATGTTGAAAATTCCATGAATAATAAAAAACTTATAGCGCAAGAAATATTTGGTGAAACATCTAATGCAATGTGCGCCGCTTCCCAAATATCAGCAAGTTGGAGCAATGAAAAAAATATGTCGTCGGGAATTAATTTGAATAATTGCAATAATTGTGTTATCAATATTTGTAATAATTAATTAATATATAATTTATGTTTTTAACTTATATTATAACAGTTTAATGAATAGAATAATTCATTTTGTCACTAATTTTTAAATACATTTTTCGTCACCAATTGCATAAAATTTTACTTTATGCAACTAGTTACAAAAAGTAAGACGTTTCATAATGTCAATCAGTTTTAAAAAGTGTCACTTTATATGTCAAAATTAGAAAAAATTATTTTCCTCACTAAGTCTGAACGATTTCCGCCTTTTTGAAGGAATATCCCCAATTTGAAGCAGAAATGTTTTTTATTAATGTGTAGTATACCGTTAGAAAGGTCTTTAAGTTTAAAAGTTTTTGAAAGAGAGTGAATTTGTTGTTACTTTTTTCAACATTCAATTGTGAATTTGATTTATTTTCACAAAATCACTGATTTTGTGGAATAAAAATCCTTTTATGTGCCTTTGGTACCGTCAGTTTTTACAGAAACTATTGATTGTTGGAATAACCATACATTACAGAATATTAATTCAGAAAGGAGCTTGTGCAGGCATTATTATAAAACTTACGAGGGTTTAAAGGCGGGACTTTGGGTAATTTGAGAAAAAAAATTCAATAAATTATATCTCCTTAACCGCAAGTCTTAGGACCCAGAATTCTAAAGACGAAAGGTAGAAAATGATCCCAACTTTGGCAGTTCATTTGTCGAACACCCTGTACATATACACATAAAACAAATTCATGTTAGTTCATCATCATCATCATCATCATAAGCCCAATTGCGTTCACTGCTGGACATAAGCCTCTCGTAATCTGTCCCACTCATAGCGGTTTTGCGCCGACTGCATCCAGTTCGGTGAGATGCGTTTTAAGTCATCGGTCCATCTTGTTGGCGGGCGTCCCCTGCTTCGGCAGGCCTCATTTCTCGGTCTCCATTCGAAGATTCTTCTGGTCCATCGATTATCTGTCATCCTTGCAATGTGTCCAGCCCAGTTCCATTTCAATGTAGTGATTTTCCCTATGGCATCCGCAACACTGGACCTTCTCCTGACTTCATTGTTTGGGATACGATCCCTAAGACTGACGCTCAACATTGACCTCTCCATAGCTCGCTGCGTTGCTTGGATTTTGTGTACTATCTTCTTAGTTAAAGTGAGTGTCTCTGCTCCATATGTCATCACTGGCTAAACGCATTGGTTAAATGCTTTTCTTTTAAGGCTTATAGGAATTTCTGATTTGAATACATTTTTGAGGTTACCAAATGCCGCCCATGCCAGACCTATTCTTCTTTGGATCTCAGTTGTTTGATTGTCTCGGTCTATCCGGAGGTCATGACCGAGATATTTATATGAGGTGACTTGTTCAATTTCCCCGCCTATCATGGAGATTTTTCCGCTTGCCACAAGATTGGTCATAAATTGGGTCTTCGAAATATTTATCTTCAATCCAGCCATTTCTGAGATTTGTCTTTACATTTGCGTGGCTTTGTCAATGCTGTCTGATATTAAAACAATATCATCTGCAAATTTTAGATGATTCAGATCTTCTCCGTTTATGTTTATTCCCATGTTATTCCAATTTATTTGCTTACACACGTATTCTAGCAAAGTCGTGAATAACTTTGGCGATATCGGGTCACCCTGCCGGACACCTCGTTCTATTTTAAATTTGTTTGTATTCTCATGGAGTCTTACACATGCAGTTGCTGTTTCGTATATATTCCTAATTATTGCTGTGTATCGATGGTCGATTCGACAATGAGCTAGAGCTTGGAGCATTCGGTATTGGTCTATGGTATCAAACGCTTTTTCGTAGTCTACGAATATTAGTATAAGTGGCTTGTTATATTCCACACATTTCTCTATTAGAGTTTTAATGACCTGCAAGTGATCGTTTGTACCAAACCCTCGACGGAATCCAGCCTGTTCGCGCGGTTGGTAACTGTCTAGTTTATTCGCAAGTCTTTTTCATGAATAGCTTGTGAAGATGGGATACAAGACTGATGGGTCGATAGTTTCTTAGATCGGCAATATCACCCTTCTTATGCATTAGAACAATCGCTGCATTGTGCCACTTGTACCTTTCAGAAGGCATGCGTTAAAGAGTTTTTGAAGTATGCATGTTAAAGCGTCTCCTCCTTCTTTAACTGATTCGATTGCTATATCGTCGTCTCCAGGTGATTTATTGTTTTTCATTTCAGAGAGGCAAGCTTTTATTTCATTAACTGTTATTTCAGGGATATCTTCGGATCCTACATTTTGAATTTTCGGTATCTGCCTTGGTTCAAGAAATCTCTCGTCTTTTTTGTAGAGCTCTTTGTAAAAGTTTTCTGCTATCTCAAGAATATCCTCTCTATTGGTTTTTGTTGTCCCACTTTTATCATGCAGTTTGCAAATGTTAGTTACACCATTAATAACTCAGGATCGGCTGGACCGAATTTAAAGATCTCCGATTTCTTGGATTCGCCTTCACTTCGAATAGTAGAATCACTATTTAAATATTCGAAAGATTCACGTGAAAAAAAAATACTTGAATAGAAATGTAACAAAAAATTGGAGAAAAATTACAACTGTCAAATCGGTTGGTCTCAATAATTCCAGCTCATAGATTGACAAGAAATAATGTATGAGAACTTCTCATTCCTTTACCTCTGCTTGTCAGAATATGAACTGTAAATCGCGAAAGAATGATTTTTTTTTGTTTCCTGTTGTCTGTGATTTGTTTTGAAAAATGAATATGAAGCTTACTCTTTGCATGTGCCTGGCTTACCACTTCTTTCTAGAGGTGGCTAAATAAATTCTTGAGGGGGCTTGTTTTTTACAAAGTACTAAAATAAATAAACGTGAAAAAAAGACAGGAATACACAGCTTTTTCTGTCTTTTTACCTAGAAAAGTATAAAGTATCCTAGAAAATGAATATTCATTCGAAAACTTTTTGAAAAAATTCATTCTAATAAAAAATAATAAACGAAAAATCTTTCATAGAAAACTCTAAATAAATGAAACAAACAGCTAATGAGTTTTAGTCGTGCTATAATTTTAAATCCAAAATTTTCTGAGCTGCCACTTACTTTTGTAACTCTCAATAGAATATCTGACATAGAGATACAATATAAAAACTTTTTAAATATCGATTGGAAAGAGATGTTTGGTAAATCAGTCCCTGATAGCCCTATTATTTTTTGGAGGAACGCTATAGATTTAATAAATGGAGCCTACCAATACATGTTTAAAGATTTAGATCTATTTACATTTACTTTTCTAAGCTTACCGTCATCCAATGCATTCGTGAAGAGGCTATTTTCATTGATGTTGATTGTTAAATGTGAAATTCGCAACAAAATGTTAAATTCAGTTGTGTCTATTAGACCTCACTTTGCAATGAATGAAATTTGCTGTAAATAATTTGAGCCTAGCAAAGCTATGAATGCAAAATTTAATTCTTATATGTATCAGCAGCAGAACCAATCCACAACTTCAACCACAGACAGAGATGATGATGATGTTATGATGTTTTGTGAACAGTTTATATAATTAAAAATAAAGATATTTGTAACAGAATCGTAGTTTTGATTGTAATAGTAATTTAAGTAAAAAGTCTAGAAAATACCCATTATTGCTTTTTGGACGTGTAGGCAACATGTTGGGAGCACTATTTTTTCGTGTGATTGCGAAAAAATCATGATTGCGATTTTAGGCGACAAATTAGCAGCAAAACACGTATGAAATAACTGCTACAATAAGTGAATTTTATATGCGAAAATACTTGTTACCAATGTTTCCCCGTTTACGCGACAAATCATCGTCTAACTAGGCTAGTTTTATGTTTCAACGCAGATATAAACATTTTAGGTTTGTGATAATTCTGGTATCTTTTCCACAGGGGGCTCAGCCCCCTCTGGCGCCCCCTTGGCTACGGCCTTGCTCGGTACTCATTATTCTTCGAAATCTTAACCAACTAAAGCTATGCAATGAAACGCTTTTGATGATAAGTTCTCCTTCCGAGGATTTCGATGATTCCAACCGATATGCCCTATGAGATTAAAAAAATATTCGTCTTGCATTCACCATGACGATTAACAAATCACAAGGTCAATCCTTGAGTGTTTGTGGTCTGAATTTCGAAAACGCATATTTTTCTCATTATCAATTGTACCTACGTAACATGTTCACGTGTTGGTAAACCATCCTCTTTATTTGTTTTTGCTTCTGATAACAAAACGAAAAATGTCGTATATCACAAGGTACTTCACTGAAGAGAATCAACTCAAGTGTAACGCATGCAGCAGAATACATAACTTCATCAATGCAAATGTTTTGCCGACACCGACACGGCATTGAAATACTTGATTTCTTTACCTACTTTTATTGAATTTTTATATTCCTTATGTTCATTTTATTACGTTAATTAAAATCATAAATTAAGTTTAGCTGAAAGGTATTACTATTTTTATTGACTGTTTGGCGGTACGAAGTTCGCCGGGTCCGCTAGTAAATATATAGAATCTCATTTTCTGAATTGATTTATGTGAATTTCTTTGTCATCAGTGATTACTAGCTCAAAGTTTGTAAATCCAATGATTTCAGCGTAACCTGCAATCTATACCTAGCAATATTTATTTGAAACACTCTACTAGGAGTTTATATTTCACATCAAAACGTTTTTGTTACAGTTTTCGAGATAACAATAACTCACTTTAATTCTTAATGAAAATTTTCAATTTATTTGTTTCAACACTATCGACCTACAGTGGAAATAGAACAACAAAATGGCGAATCCTGCCATTGGGCGTAGGTACTATGACATGGACTTTTGTGTACGTTACTGGTTTTTTCAAGTTTCATCTCATTCACTTCGATTTATATGAAACTGAATAAGATATAATCACATAAATATAACAAAAAAGTTAAACGAAACTTCGTGTTGGAGGTACTGCGGAAATGAAAATTTTAGGTGTACAAAATTATAAATAAAATTGAAAAATTAGATTCAAATTGAAGAAATTGATTATTCATATAAATGTATACACATAACCCTCTATCTGCAAAGGGTGTTAAAATACCCAAAAATACAAATAACTCTCAATTGTAAACATATTCATATGAACAAAGTCAAAAGAACATTAGTATAACTCAATAATGAAACACGTCATTCTACTCTTTGAAACTACACCACGCGTTTACTTTTCTTGGTAACTTGTTTCAGCATCATGAAGTTTTTCGTGATCATAAACGGTTACCAAAGAAATCTGAGAAACAATGTGACTTAAATCTAACTGCTCTGTAGGAATTTCCTTCTGCGAACCCGAAAACCAAATGCATATCAGTTAAGTCAACATTATTATAACGATAAAAACAATATTTTAATTTGCTTCAATTTACTATAAAGATAATACAAACGCAAAGATGAAAGAAATTTCAAATAACCTTTTTGAATAGAACGAACGAATATTTCGCTGCCTACTACCAACAACGTCTTGTATCTCAAGATGTTGTTGCTTCTACGCCCATTAAAACGTTCCCAAGCTTAGGTACTCCTTTATCATGTGCCTATGTCAACCGTTGCGAACATGGTGACATATTTTGCAAATATTCCCTGCCACTATATCAAAAATTGAAGAAATACATTGAACATAACTCCTGTGCATTGAATTAATTCAAACTATTTCAATGGAAAATGTAAAAAAATACCAGTTTGTAGGTAATACTGAAATTATTTCAATCTGAATTCTTCTAAGGACATGCTTAGGATTCACATTTTTTTTTATAAATCAACCCCTTTATATAGATAACAAGATATTTCGGTGGAACTTCACCTTCTTCAGATGCTAATAGCACCTGAAGAAGGTGAAGTTCCATCGAAACGTGCGTCATGCGTTATTTATTTTAATAAATGTGTAAATTCTTATTATTAACTATTGTTTTAATTATCATTAATACAGCATTAAAAATGAAGGTATCTTTGTAAAAAGTTGTTCGTTCCAAAAATTTTCGGTTTTTGAAATACTAGCAATGTAGCTTTTTATAATGTTGAAATGCTATGTGCCTTTTGATTTTGTTATTTGTCAGGCATGACAAGATAAAAAAGAATAATTTCTACAAAAATTGTACTATTTCTTTTCGTTTGACAATTGTTATTAATAATCAAGCCTGGCAGGTAGATTACAACCAAAATTATTTAAATTTGGGAATGTCACAAAATTTTATTGAGAACATGTCAGATATTTCCTGATGTATATCCGAAAAAATAGAAATACTCACGGATTATTGGTAAACTAATAATGGAAAATCGAAAAGGAAATTTTTCGAGAAGCAAGAATTTATAGAAGGAAATCCATATATCTATCTTACTTCAAACAAGAATTTCTGCACAGGCAAACAACTTTTTTTAATAAATTATCCAAATTTCCACCCTGAACTTCTACACATTGTTTGCATCTCCAAGTTAGTTCGTCATGGATGGCCAACCTAGTTAAAATTGAGATAAATTTGCTAACACATCCCTTAACCTTGCCATACAGTCCTGCATTTTCATCACTATATTTGAGTTAACGATGCGCTATCCTTCTTCATCTAAAATAATCTATGACAAATTAGGAGGACGAGGAGGCCACAAGACCGGTTCATTGTTAAAAAATGCACTAAATAAAATTTTGCTTGTAAAGACTTGGTAACTGTAGTAGTTCTCTGTGATGGGGGCATCATCACATTGGTGAAAAATTTGTCTGTGTTTCGCAAAAAGTAAATATTTTTAATGTGATTTTTTTTAGAAGTCTTCTATAAAATTCAAATATATTCCTCCTACAAATGTAAATAAATAATCTTGAATGGGGAAATCATTTTTGTTGTACATTTGTTGACTGATCGTTCTCTTCATAAAAATATAGTTTTACTCTACCATCATTTCCTACAACACAAAATACGTTAAATTGCCAGATCTCTCAAAAATTCCGCGATCCTATTGCATGTGAATTTGAATAATCCCAGGAATAGGAATTGAGTTTGTTAAAACGGATATTTTTTGTGAGTTTTGCATCAGTGTAAATTCGTTTGTTCTAAAATCTAACGTTATCTCATATCGTCGTTATAATCGCAAAAATGCATTTTTTTCGATAAATATGTGTTGATGAACCAAAAATACTTAAAAAGAGCGGAAAATTAAGCATTCTATTGTATTGAGCTTTTCGTGGTTTCTGTTTATATGTTCAATTGTCTTACAGATGTATGTATATATATATATATATATATATATATATATATATACCTATATATATATATATATATATATATATATAATATATATATATATATATATATATATATATATATATATATATATATATATATATATATATATATATTATATATATATATATATATATATATATATATATATAAATATAATCTCTTGATAATTATTAGCAATAACAGGCTTGTTGAATCTCAAAAAACTCGATTTTATTAAAAAGTTGACGTTTCGCCACGACATTCGTGGCTTTATCAAAATTTTTGAAAAAATTGAAATTTCTTTGACATTTATTGATTTGAAAGAATTTGAATAGAAAAAGACTACTATCTTTCACTAAAATTTTTCGGCTGTGGCCGTTCTTTGTTATTTATTACGTGCTATTCAGTCC
This sequence comes from Cynegetis impunctata, assembly GCA_030704885.1. Taxonomy (NCBI): domain Eukaryota; kingdom Metazoa; phylum Arthropoda; class Insecta; order Coleoptera; family Coccinellidae; genus Cynegetis; species Cynegetis impunctata. The sequence continues at coordinate 407,962 of JARQZK010003632.1, forward strand.
AATATTAACATTCTAATCTGTTATTATTAGATGGTAAAGGAAACGACAGAAACCTTTACCCACGTAATGTTCGAAATAGGTTCAAATTATAGTGATTTTGAAAAGTCAAAAAACTTTTTCATTATGGCTGTGGCCATCTTCAGTTATTAATTACGTGCTATTTAGTCCAATATCAGCAGACAGGTCTGTTGATATTAGATGGGAAGGGAACCACAGAAAACTTCACCCACGTAATGTACAAAATAGGTTTAAAATATTTGATTGTTGTCTTTAAAAAGACATTACTTGTAATTTTGGAGATCACATGTTCTAAACTATACTTTCTTTTTAGAAAAATTGAAAATTCTAGATGTTTAGATTTTGTCTGAGAAGATGAGTTGTTATGGTTAGAGTTTGTTTGTTGAATTATTTTGTTGATTTATGTTGTTTCTTTGAAAAATTAAAGAATTGAATCTGCGTATATTGAACTCAAATGTTTGATATCTGTTCTATCATTTACGACTTTATTTAAATTTTTTTGGCAATGTAACATTTCTAAAATTTCTCTGCGTTTTTGATCTTTTTCTATTTCTAAAATGTTTGTGCTATTAAATTTGAAAGTATGATTCTCATTGTTTTTATGTTTTATTAGTGCTGTGGTTTGCGTTCTGGTATATTTGTGTGCTTTTAATCTTTCTTCTGAATTTTGAAAGGTTTATCCTATATATGATTTATTACAATTATTATACTATAAACAATATATGCATATATATATATATATAATCTCTTGATAATTATTAGCAATAACAGGCTTGTTGAATCTCAAAAAACTCGATTTTATTAAAAAGTTGACGTTTCGCCACGACAACCACAAAAAAGTTATGATAAAGCCACGAATGTCGTGGCGAAACGTTAACTTTTTAATAAAATCGAGTTTTTTGAGATTCACCAAGCATATTATTGCTTTTAATAATCAAGAGATTAGAAATATAATATAATATATATATATATATATATATATATATATATATATATATATATATATATATATATATATATATATATATATATATATATATATATATATATATATATATATATGTATATAATTATATTGGTTTTTTTTAATTGCCGAATGTTAAAACCAACAAAACTAATAACACAAGTAACAAGATGAATGTTTCCTTTTTCTTTCTTTAAATAAATTAATTAATTGTATATTGAGCAAATGCTGGTGGAACTTGACTCACCAAGGACTATTGGCGGTAAGATGTATTATGTTGTTGTGAATTTTCAGATTTTGTAATTGTTTTATTCTGTTATAGACCCTGAAGAAGATACAAATTAGTATCGAAATACGTAGGTCATAGAGAGAAAGGTCTTTGAATATCCTGCCCTTGCCTCTACCCATTAAACCTCATACTATATGTGTATATATATATATATATATATATATATATATATATATATATATATATATATATGGGATATTCCGGAAAATATCCCTGAATTGCAATTTCTACATTTTTCAATGATTATTGTCGAAAGTTAAATATTCTTCATCCTCATTTTCAATCATCAACTAATAATATGTTGAATATTTCATATATTTTTGTCCTATTGATTACTCATGAAGGTTTCATAACAATTTTTTTTTAAAGAGGTGGGAAGTGTGCCCTCTCACGCCCGACCTCCGTACAGTTTGGCTTCGTCAACTCTAGATATTTAGCCATCAATTTACTAATGAGGGAAACCACTTAAATCTCAGGACGCATACAAACACCCAGGAACACGGTGAGAATCGAACCCACCAACTCCGTCAACGAAGACGGCATAGCGTTACCTAAACCTCTCCGCCACGGAGCCTCCTGCATAATAATGATTTTGAAAGAGAACATAGGTATAAGTTGCAATGACATAGTGAAGAAATATTTTTAGTGTACTTTGAACATAACATACTGAAAATACTGACATTCTATATCGTAAAATTATATTCTTCAATAATTTCCAATGAATTCGAAGCCTCAAATGAAATATTGCACTCTGAGTAGGAGTGCAATGCTTTATATATGTTAATTCTAAGTACATGCCTAACCCATATTTATCTCTCTGTAATATCTCAAATAAAATCATATGCAAAACTTACAATACAAAGCTCCAAAACATTATATATGTTTGTTTCTCGAGGAATAAGATTATATATGCTGATACAACGATTCATGTAAAGCAATAAGTCAATATTGAATATAATTATATTGCGGAAGGAAATCATCTGACGATTCTGTCAATATTTAAAAGTCAGAAAATGTGATATAATATTTTACATCTCAATATTCACTGATAAACATGACAGCAGATGGGTAAGAATTGAAAATATTACTCATAATTATGTATAATAATCACCAAGTTCTAAACTATATTAGAAAAAATTTTTATTCGCTTTCCCGAAAGAATCTATTAAATTAAATTTATGTACAGTAAGAATGAATATATATATATATATATATATATATATATATATATATATATATATATATATATATATATATGAAAATTGAAAAGCAATAAATATCTTTCACAAAAATGAAATAGTAGTGACTAAGAGAAGAGTACTTATATTTTAATTCTTTATAAAATAATTAATAAATGATGGCAAATTTGTGATACTTTAACTGTGCAGTAATAAACATGTCAAATAGAGAGTGCGTATTGAAAATATTACAAGTCTCTTCTCTTCATGTGCCGTCTCCCTTCAGGAGGTTGGCTATCATCATTGCTATCTTAATTTTGGACGCTGCGGCCCTAAAAAACAGGTCAGATGACGTGGCCTCAAACCAATTTCGCAGATTTCTAAGCCAGGACATTCTTCTCGCTCCAATGTATCTTTTTCCCACTATTTTTTCCCGGATTATGAGGCGTAGAAGTTCGTATTTAGGACCTCTCATGATGTGGCCGAGATATTGCAATTTTCTTTTCATAACCTCCTGTAGGACCTCCCTTTCTTTTTTCATTCTTCTCAGAACCTCGACGTTGGTCGTATGTTCTGTCCATGGTACTTTCAACGTCCTACGGTAGGCCCACATCTCGAACGCTTCTATTTTTCTCTCGCAGTGCACATTGAGGGTCCATGTTTCTACACCATACAAGAGAACAGGCAATACGTAGCATTTAAGCATCCGAGTTCTCAAATCCAGGATGAGGTCGCGACTACAGAGCAGCTTTTTGATTTTCACAAAGGATGCACCGGTGTTCTCAATGCGGATCTTTATTTCCGAGTAGTAATCCACGGAGCAGTTGACACTTGTACCCAGGTATTCGTACCTCTCGACTCGTTCCAGCGTTTTGTCTTCCACATACAGGTGTTCATCTTCAAGCGCACCGTTGAAGATTTCCTCGGAGTAAATGTTGAAGAGGAGTGGTGAGAGAATACACCCTTGTCTGACTCCTCGCTTGATTTCCACTGCTTTCGTCAGTTCCGACTGGACGCGAACCGACGCGCTTTGGTTAAGGTACAGATTCACTATTATTTTTATATCTCTTGCGTCGAGGTTTTTTCGTTCCAGTGCTTCTATTAGTTGTTTGTGTCTCACTTCATCAAATGCTTTATTATAGTCAATAAAATAGGCGTACACCTTATGGTTGACATCCATACATCGCTGCATCAAGACGTTGTAGGCAAATAGGGCTTCCCTTGTACCCACTCCATTTCTGAAGCCAAACTGGGTATCTGATATATCTTCTTCCAAGAAGATATATCAGATATTACAAGTAATCTGAAATAACGCATCAAATATGAAGTTTCAAAATAATATGATGTTTATAATTGCTTTCTCAAGCAATAGTCCAGGCAACGAATGCCCAAAAAAAGGTATAGAGGGAAATGTTTGAAACACAATTTTTGACTTCGTAACTTTGTTGGGACTAGTTTGGTGATGAACATATCAAAAGTCTCTGCCCGTAGCCTTTGAGCCAGGGGAGAGATGGTGGTTTCAAGGTACCATTTCTCGGTTTTTCGCTTAAATCTGGGAAACTATGCATCCTAGCGGAATGACCATTCTATACAAGCTGATTAAATTCGCTACAAGTTTCACAGTACCAAGTTTTTCGATATCCTGTATAGTTTCCACGATATCTGCTTTTAAAAGCCTGTAATTTTGGAAAAAAAAAACATTTTTGCCCCACATTTTGTGCTCTTTTTGACCGGATAACTCTTCAACTGTGCACCGAAAAAATAAATGCCGACAAGATGGTTGTAGAACATTAAATTCCCTTCAATAATATATATTACTTTACTCTTTTATCTATTTTCCTTCAATAGTTAAAACCTATTCGCATAGACTTACGCGCTGGCTACGTATTGGCGGCCCTGGACCGAATACCTACTTATACACGTAGTTCACCTAAAATCTAATAGAATGCGTTGGTAAATCTTTCCTCGGTATTTCGACCATAATATTGACAAAAATATTTCAAGATATCGATAATAAGCGAAAGCTAAGTCCAATTACGAAGAACTGCCAAGGAAGGAGATATACTGTAGTCTTTGACAGCTATTCCTCATCAACTTCAAGCACTTAAATAGCAGAGATGCAAAGACGCTATCGACTCAGCAAGTCTGCAGGCATCTATTTCACTGAAGATGACGATATCCACTTCAATCAAGAAAATTTTTTGTCGAACAAGTTCAACAAAATTCTATTCGATGATACGGCTGTACCAAAACAATAGCTGTCAGCATTGTGTGTGAAAATGTTGAACTCATAGTCCTCAATTTTTGTTCAGATGTTAAAGAAAGTTAAGTGTTGTGCGTGAAATCTTTCCTCATGTCCAAATTGACGTGAACGCGTCCAAATTGATGAACGCGTTCGTATAAAATATTCACTCAGTGCTTCAGATATCCGTTTGAGCCCTATTTGACGGTCTGTTAAAATCATGTCATGAACTGCATCGATATTTTCGGGGACTGGCACAGAAACTGGCCTGCCCGATCGGTCATCATCTTCAATGGAAAATTTACCTCTTTTGAAGATTGCAGTCCAATTTTTCACGGTCGCATACGAAGGACATTAATCACCAAGGGTATTAAGCATATCTTCGTAAATCTGCTTACCTCTTAATCCTTTTGAATACAGGTACTTGATGATGGCTCGATACTCCAATTTTTCGATTTTCACAATTTCGGTGGACATATAATTTCTTTTAATTTATTGGGAAACTCTGGTTTACTTTTTTGACGTCAAACTTTACACTGACACTTCTAATAAGTTATTGTTCGTTGCTATTGTAACGCAATATTTTGTTTATGCAGGGAACTACTGGTCTAGGCTAACTAGATATCAATATATATATATATATATATATATATATATATATAAATAAATATATAAATAAAAATATATATATATATATATATATATATAAAAATATATATATATATATATATATATATATATATATATATATATATATATATATATATATATATATATATATATATATATATATATATATATATATATATATATATATATAAATATATATATATATATATATATATATATATATCAGAGATGAAGAATGTTTAGAAAATTAGAAAAACTTGTTTAATAACAATATGACAAAACAACAAAACAAAATACCTACTTTTCTGTATTCTGTATTTTTGGGAGTGCAGTCGAGACCACAGCACTTAGGCCCCATTGGGCCCTTTGTGCATCCTCCCCGGGAACATCGCCAGCCTAGGCTCCCAACCAGCCCAGTCGTTTGAAAAAGAGGGTGATTGCACCTAGGGGGATGTCCCTCAAGGTGGCTAAAATTGGCCACCGTTCACCCAGAATGGATTCTCGGAGTGACAAGACAGCGGGGCATTCACAGAGAACATGTTGTACCGTCTCGTCTTCCTGTTCACAGCCTCTGCATGGAGGTGTGTCGCTTAATCCCATATTAAATAAGGGCTTTCGAAGTTGGCAGTGTCCCGTTGAAATTCCCACGACATTGCGTAGTTTTCCTCTGGGCATCGTCAGGTAAGTCATTGCTGCATCTTTATTTTGATAATTTAAAAGTTCCCTGACAAGTCTGCAGGTGGTTGTTTCATCCCATAGGATTTTTTTCTTTTATAGCCAATTCGTCAGCTTTTTTGTTGCCATTGCATCTCGAGTGGCCTTTAACCCAGCACACCATAATTTGGTTTGTATGGGCTGCACCCGCAAGTGCTTGATGGCATTCCCATAGTGACCGTGAAGTAATTTTATGATTCTTCAGGGCCAGTAACGATTGTCTAATATCTGTGTAGATTTTAATGGTTTTGTTCGTTATGTCCCTACGAGCAATCTCGTTCGCGGCTATGGTTATGCCCGTTAGCTCTGTCTGAACTATGTTGGCACATTTGTCCATGGTCTACTTAAGTTGAAATCGCAGGTGTCTCGAATATATTCCACAGCCTGCTCCTTTTTCATACTTTGATCTGTCCGTGAAAATATTGATCGTTCCTTCATCGGAGGTCTCATTTCCACTGTTTGTGTGTATTGAGTAGGGTTTATTAAAAACAAATCGCGGGGGAATGTTGTCTGCATTAACCTGTAGCAGAGGCATCGTGTTAGTAGCCTCAAGCCACAGGCGACGTCTAGTCTCCCCACATCCTACTTCTGGCTTTATACCAATAGTCTCAAGGTGTACCATAGTTGCCAAGGCCACTTCTTGTAGATAAATATCCAAAGGTGGCAGGCATAGCATCACCTCTATTGCCATTCGCATGCTCCGGTCACACTTAGACACGCGGTCCTTTGTATCTGCCCAAGCTTGAGTTTTGCTGTTGCCTGTTTTAACCATAATTTTATCATATGGAAATAAATTACCTGAATGCAATTTGATTTTGGGCAAAAAAGATTGATCAAATGAAATATCTTGGAGTTTTCACTGATTTATAATGGTATGGAATATTCATATCAATAGCGTTAGTAAATTATTGATCTCAGAATATATCAAGATGTTGTTTGCACGATAGATTTTACCATGAAAAAACTATATAACTCTTCCATTGCTTCTAGACTGATGGAATGGATGGAAAGTAGGTACATTTCAAAAATATATTCATAAAGGAAAAGTTGTTCAATGAATATTTTTCAAACAGCATGTCGTAAAAAGGACAACTGCTCCACATATTTACTCTACCAAGAAACTAACGTATTTAATTTGTGTGTTTTTATTAATTCTTCTACAATACAAGCAAACAAAATTTCTTGAAAAAATCAATCAAATCTCTCTGAAAAAACTATAGAGAAAGAAGAATATAAGTACCTGGAACCCCGATTTCTGATCATATAGAATTAAGAAATATAAATTCATCACAACAATTAAAGAGGAAACTTGAAATTTATTTGATAGACTTAAAATAAATGATCCTGCAATTAGAGACTGCGTACATGCTACTTTGTACATAATCAAATTGACATCACTCATATAATGAACAAATCTTATACTTCATTTCATATGGCTATGTAAGTACGTGTGAATGTGTTTAGGTCCGTTCTGCGGATTTATGTATGTATGTTATGCCTGTATGCGTAAAAGAGAAAAAACTCACATTTTTAATTTCACCTTCAAATATGTGTAAGCCTGGCGGGCTGCTTGAGTTATGGAGGAACTCCTTCAGCGTGATCAGACAATGAACTTATATGTACAAGTGAAGTGGGTTCCGAGAATTAATACTGACCTAGCATTTGACTTTATAAGTATGCAAATAATGATTTAACTACATCATAAGAAAATCTTTGATAAAAACACATGGCATATCGACCCTGGTGTTTGAACCTTAGAGGTCCAGAAATCTGGTTTATATGAATGTGTGAGTATATATGGATATGAGATGATATGCTTGTATGATTGCCTTTTGCAATAATATTCTGATCTTAATTTTTTTTTAATAAAATCAGAGCAAATTGATATAAGAATGAAAGTATCATAAATCTATCTTAGACTCTTCAACAAATATTTATAGATATTAATCCGAAATGTATATTGAGGAGTGCGCAATATTTTTTTTTGTTATTTCAATTTATTTCTTGTAACCGACGCACAGTATCATTACTATGTGAGATATAGTTATTATCGTAACAAGGCCGATATGTAGCAAATAACGGATGAGGTTGGATATTGTAATCCGAGGCGAAGCCGAGGATAATAAAAAACCGAATCCGTTCTTTGCGTATCGGCCGTGTGTCGTTAAAAATTTTTCGTAATCTCGTTGAAAGATTATATTTTGATTCCGAAGAAAGAAAAAACCCCGTACCTCGCAATTCTAAAGAAAAATCCCAACGTCGTGCACTCTGTTGTCATGGAACAGTTTGACAGTTTTATAAACAACGTCAGTTTTTTGTGTTCTCAAGTTCGCTGTAACGACGACCATGGATGAAATTGATGAAATTGAGGAACAAAATCAAATTCCTTTAGAAATATTGGGAGAATCATGCAGTGCAGCGAGTGTTGATTAACTGCCGAAAATAACTCATGAGCGATATCAAAAAGAATATGAAAATTTTGAAATGTGGCGTAAAAGCAAGAATGTAAAGGTGGTTAATGAAGATGTATTATTAGCCTATGCGAAATGAAAATCAGAGGTTTATTCTCCCAACTCGCTGTGGACCAAGATTTCAATGTTGTTATTGTAAGCAGAATGATGTTTTGAAATAAATATTTGAACAAGTGATTTCTTAACGGCCGCCGGCCGTTAACACTGACTTTTCAATTGTCATCTGAATACCGTTAAATCAAAATAACAGTATGGGATTACGAAAAATTATTTATTCCAAGAGTTTTACTGCGCTAAACGTCAATAAAAATGTAATGAATGTACAGAGTTTGTGATGATGGGATTAGGGTACTTCTAGCATATATAACGAAAATCGAATAGACATGTCCTCGGTTCGCTTTTCGAGAGACGTTCAAATATGAAAACTGCCCTTTCATACGCCAACTAGTTTTCGAGCTACAGGGAGATTCTAAAAAGTTTGCTTTCATGAAAAGTCGCCGTATATTTTTTAATAATGAAATTTTCAAATTTTGGAATATACTTTTTTTTCAGTGTGCCTAAAGACCAATCAACCACTGAAAACCAACATGTTAAATTATATTTCGATTTGATATTTTTCCTATAGAACATGCCATATTTTATTTGTTTTCAAAATCTACACAAAATTTCTTTCTAAATCACGTCTCACACGCTAGGTTTTGATTATTAGTTTTTCAATATTTCACGTTTTCAAAAATTACCATAGTTGGCTGTGGCTTTGACATTGTGAGTAATACAAAAAAATAACATTTCTTTTAATCACCGTAGACAAGCCTAAAGTACTGTTTTTTGAACTAAGTTTCATAAGAGTGAGCTTTGATGAAAACAAAAAGTCTTTGGGTATATCAACCTAAAAATATTGGCATGGTAGCAAAGAACTACTTATTTACTGTTGTCATTTTCTAGCAGAAATTTATAAAAATGTTTCAACATTTCGAAAAGAATGATATGCTCAAGTGTCTTTAGATGCGAATGCAAATATAGCTTTATCATTGCGAATGTATCATGAGATATATCAATATTAATTGATCATTAGATTTCGGTTTTCGGTCTTGGCTTCTTAAATGAACTATGTGTTATTAGGTTTTGTTTCGGTCGGCTAAATATTTTACCTGACGATTGCCTCCTCTCTGGATATAGCTCATGATACATTCGCAATGATAAAGCTATATTTTCATTTGCCTATATGAAACACTTGAGTATATCATTCTTTTCAAAATATTGAAACATTTCAATACATTTTTGCTCCAAAATGGCAGCAGTGAGTAATTCTTCGTTACTATGTCATTATTTGTAGGTTGATATGCCCAAAGATTTTTTTTTGTAAAAGCTCACTCTGATGAAACTTAGCTTCAAAAGCAGTTTTGAAGGCATTTCTCACTAAATTTTATAAAATGTTATCTCTTTGTGTTACACTGTTAAAGTTGCAGCCAACTATGATAAATTTTAAAAACCTGAAATATTGAAAGAAATGATAATCAAAAACTTGCGTGTGATACGTCACTTTGAAGGAAATTTTATGTAGATTTTAAGAAAGAAATTGAATATTTCCATAAGTAAATATCAAATTTGTGTTATATCTCAAAAACTTAATGTTATTTGACATATTGGTTTTCAATGGTAGATTGGTCTTTAAAAAAACCAACATAAAGGTCCCTTCGAAAAATCGAAAATTTTGATAATAAAAAAAATATGGCAACTTTTCAAAAAAGCAAACTTTTGAAAACTTTGGAACTTTGGAACATCTTTGATTATTCGCAAAAATCATCGATCAATGTACGAAATATATAAATCAAAATAATAAACACATTGTTTTTCTGTTGAAACTCCTTGAGAATGTAGAAATTTTTTTCTGATAGAAAATAATGAAAAAAATAGAGAAAAGAGTGCTATTTTATCAGGTTAAAACAGTATTGTAATAAAATTAACTCTTTCAGTCTCAGGGGTATAATAAATTGAAGTTTCTTATTAGATTCCTTCCAACAATAAAACTCTGCAGATAAAACAATAAATATATTTAACTTTCTGTTTACAATCTGAATTTTTTATCAAATTTACGTGACCTTTGAGTCCCCCTCCAGTGAGAGAGTTGTGATGCCGGCTAAGATGATTTTCTCAACGTTGAACGGCTTCCCGATTGTTGCTCGTGAATGTCGACTGTGCTTCCTCTCCAAACTTAGTAACTTGATTATCTAATGCAGAAGAACTTTCACTGGATTTTCCTCCAAAATCCAACGTGGAACGTCAGCTCCAAAACGGGAGTCGGATATTAGTCGCAAACGTAGGCGTAGAAACTCAACTCCAAAATAAGGCCCAAAATAAGGATACAAAGTAAGGATCCAAAATACGGATCCAAAATAGGGAGGACGTGATATGTCCTTCTGTTGCACAATAACTTTACAAAGAGTTGAAATTAACCCTACCAGAGTGTACTGGCTAATCAAAAATTTCTAAGGAACTCTATTAACTCCAAAAACATATTTCAAAAATTCATATCGTCCTAATGAAAAAAAGGAAACACACGTGTTTCATTCCTCCCTGAAGTATGTGTCATGGAGGCGGGCAGCTTGAGTTTGGGATTAACTCCTTCAGCCAGATCAGAGGATACACTTGTATGTACAAGTGCATTAAGGATAGATGAGACAGGATATTTATGGAACATAGGAAGTGTGAGTAGGGTTCAGAGGATTAATACTGGCCCAGCATTCGCCTTATAAGTTTGCAAGCAGTGACTTACATTACCATGAGGAAACCTCTGGATTTCCGCATTCAGAGAAAATTTGGAACAGGAAAGTTATAATAAAAATATTCTGGAAGTGATGAAGAAGTAGAAGTTACAGTTGAAACAAATTTGAAAAAGAGAAAATATCAGTTACGAAGAAATAACAATTGCGCGGATAATCAAGTTTGACATTTGCTGGTATATTTTCAGGAAAGATTTTTTTAATTTTCACTGTATGGTTAATTCGGTTTTCTATTTGTGATAATATGTATCAGTTTTAGTCTTGAATCTTCTACGTTTAATTTTGCTCTCAAATAAATATGTACAATATTTTGTATTTTTTTGTATGCAATAACTACTTGAGCACCCTTAACAAAAACTAAACAATTTTAAAGTTATTTCTGTAACAAGTGCGTTATATAGATCCTATCGCCCGACGGGCGTTAGGATCTATTAGTAACGCACGTGGTACATACAAGATTTTCTTTATCACGAAAACAATTATTTTATTATAATGAAAAATCGGTTCATTGCTCCTGTACTTTCCATTTTCCTTCTCATAATAAGCATGTCATTTGTTGATATTTTGACGTTTGTGAATATTTTTGTCATCATAGTTAGTGAATGTCATTGCTGCTTTCTTTGTGTAGTCTTATAGAAATAATGGAAATGAAAATGAATTTATCCAATAATATCAAACAAAAGCCGCCCAAGCTGCGAATAATTCATTGCCGAAGAAATCCAGAGTAGTGTACGACAAGGATTATGAAGTATTTAATCAATGGAAGTTGCTTCATTTCTCCTCGTACAATAAGCGGGCGCCATGATCCATTATGCCCGCTCATTACGCCCTAGGGCATAGTGAGTGTATTTATAGCAACCGTATCTAAGGTAAAATCAACAAATAATATACAAGTGAAAAATAAAAAAAATTGTAGGTAAGTTTTCAGTCTTACAGACTATGACTTACTTAACAGTTGTGTTCTAAAGTTTCAAGTTACCACTTGCTGGTTAATGAATAATTTTGTAGATTTTCAGATGAAGTGTAGAGGTAAATTGCACCAGAATCTTTTCATATTAATTTCTATTATATTCACGCTTAAGGCACAAATTATTATCAATTTATTCCAAATTAATGAAAGTTTTTTCCGATTGAAAAAATAAAAATGAACAGTTAGATTTGAAAATAGTTTTTTTTTTATGAATATATATATAATATTTTCTTATGTAATAATATTTGCTTCTGTAATATTGCTGCTCAGTCAATAATAGTTCATAAATTTTATGAAAATAACTTGTTTTACTTACTTGATATAGCATTCATTTCGTACAATATAAATGCTGGTCGCATATCTCTTTCTTGGGAACAGGATGAAAAATCGAACGATATCTTGAAATATATCTTCACTCATGAATTTACATGCATTCATTGAGAATAGACTTAGCCGTCGCGCCGATGGATCTGGTCGATAAGTATTGAATAATTCGTGTGTCTCCAGAAATTTCTAACTTATGAAATACCCATATTTTTCGTAGCATCGATGTCGATTCAGATAAGAAGCGATTCTCTAACCACTACCAATAAAAATTTCATTGCCATTTATGTATTCAAAAAAGAAGTTTATAAATCAAACTTTCGCACATTTCAACTAATCCAAATTCATAAACCTCTAGTGAGTTCCTACGATGGTAACTCTATCTCACAAGAGTTTTTCTTCATAACAAGTAGATGAGCTAATTATAATTTGACATTTTGGGAGAGTGGAACATGTGGTGGCTCAAGTAAATATAGTTTAATATCGAACTAACAATAATAATTGATATTTCATTCGTGCATCCATATATTTTATGAAAAAGGTCTGCAGTTAACAACAGAAAAAGATTTTCCATAGTACAAAGACTTTCCGCTCTAGCTAGAATGAGAAAAACTCTCGTCATCAATTCAAGTATTTTGACCATCTACATATAAATACAAATATATATATATATATATATATATATATATATATATATATATATATATATATATATATATATATATATATATATATATATATATATATAATCTCTTGATAATTATTAGCGTTAACAGGCTTGTTGAATCTCAAAAAACTCGATATCATCAAAAAGTTGACGTTTCGCCACGACATTCGTGGCTTTATGAAAAAAAAGCTACGAATGTCGTGGCGAAACGTCAACTTTTTGATAAAATCGAGTTTTTTGAGATTCAACAAGCCTGTTATTGCTAATAATTATCAAGAGATTACAAATAGTTCACAGGCAAAAACAATTCGAATAAATAATTATATATATATATATATATATATATATATATATTATATATATATATATATATATATATATATATATATATAATATATATATATATATATATATATCTATATATATATATATACTATTATATATATATATATATATATATATATATATATATATATATATATATATATATATATATATATATATATATATATATATTATATATATATATATATATATATATTATATATATATATATATTATAATATATATATATATATATATATATATATATATATATATATATACTAGCTATGATACCCGGCTTCGCTCGGGAATTGATATGGGATTACGTGGTAGTTGAAATAAAAAAATGAACTATGACGTAAGAAGTAAAAAAATTCATATATATATATATATATATATATATATATATATATATATATATATATATATATATATATATCTATATATATATATATATATATATATATATATAAATATATATATAAATTTTTCGAATTTCCTACTCTTGAGCAAGCTACATATAGCTGACCGTGAGAGAAGCAGGATTCTTTGAGGTTGATGCCACAATATTTTGAAGTTTGCCCTTGCGCTTTGTTAATTGTGAAACTGAAGGCTAATTTAATTGGAAACTGAAATCTTTTAAACTGAAATGGCAATTCAGAAGAGATCAGTGGTATTCTAGGTATAAGTACTGTGTGTCCTTTGTTCTTTCCAGAAATAAGTTCAACTTCAATGATATTATTCGATAGCTCTTTTACGATCATCCTCGTTCCATTATATAGTTTTGGGGAGTTGAGATTTCTGAGTAGTGTGATTGGAGATCCAATTTTCAGACGAAGGCAGTGTAATGGCATTCCTGGTACTTGTGAAGAGTTTAGAAATTTAGTAGGGAAGTTGACACTTTCTTCAATGGATACCATCGTGTCGATCGATTTATATTTTTTCTCTTCACCAGGTATTTTCTTTAGAATATTAAAATTGATATCGTCAACAATATTATTTTCAGTGGCCAAAATTGCTCTTTGAAATAACCACTCTACGTTGGTATAGTTCTGAATAATATTTGGATAAATTTTGTCTATTAGTCCGTTTTCAGTAGTGGCTATGTTACAGAAATCACTACTGAGTTAAATGAGGCCGGTCGTTTGGTCATTAAGATATGTACCTTCGCCTATTTGTGAAAGTATTTTAGGAAAATGTTCTGTTGTTTCATCTTTTGATAATTCAACTCTCATGTTTTTTGTTCATTGCAGTATTTGTACTTGTGGCCAGAGATGTGACTTTTTTAAGCATGCATTGATCTCATCTGCTGGTGTTGACTTGGGAATAACTGGAAGTGTTTGTCGATAATCTCCTGAGAGTATGAGTAGAGCTCCTCCCATTATTGCAGAGTTTTTTTCGCAATTATCCTAATTATGTCGCTTTAACTTCAAAATATAAGTTAGCTACTACTGTATAAATACACAAAATTTGATAACTTTATTTTAGTAACAAATGTAATTTAAAACTTTATTGATATTGGAATTTTAAATTTCGCGCCATTACTACACATGCTGCAATTGCAGGGCAGCGCCTTTCGAAATGCAACCCAAATAATTGTTGTTCTGAACGAAGTTCAAATACTCGACAACAGATGGCGCCACTACACTTAATTTTCAAGTTGAAGGGTTGGAAAAGCCCTTATATCTTTAAAAACACACCCTTTAGGTTAAAACGGAAACTTTCTTGTTCGAGGGGGGATGAAGGACTCATACTATATAAGTTCCTTTATCGTGCCGGGACTTCTTTTTAAGTTTTATCGGCACGCACATTTTATCAACTTAGTTTTATTATATATAATGATATATATATATATATATAAATATATATATATATATATTATATATATATATATATATATATATATATATATATATATATTGCTATTTCTAATATTTCTTTTGAAAAATTCTTGAAAATGAAGAATCATCCGTCTTAGTTATTGAGACGAAATATGTTAAATTGCCAATTGCCTTGCTTGTTAGCAAATGTATAAGACTTTGAAATCCCAAAATAATATTATTATTGGGTCAATAAATATCACATTTCAATATTACCAAAGTTACGATTTCTTTAACCTATCCTACTATTTTTTTCATTAATAGTGGACTTTGGCCTAAATGACGTTGGATTATTGTTTATTGAAAGAACAAATATTTGACAGGTAAAATACTTATAATTAGTATTTTCTTGAAAGATTGTTACATTTTAATTAGTTAAAATGAGAATTTACCCTCGACAAGAAGGAATTGATATGATTTTGACAAACGGATGTGGATGCAGCTAGATGGTTCACCTGCCCACTTTGATAGACGTGCTAGAAACGAGTTAGATCAACAATATCCAAATAGATGGAAAGGACGTCCACAGAACTGGCCAGCCAGGTCTCAGGAACTATTAAGTCCAGACTTTTTTTATGGGGATATATCAAAAATATTGTTCACAATATACTGCCAACGACACCTTCAGAATATGAAAGCACGAATAAGACGAGCGTTTCGTCTACGTCATACAGAATGTTTCACTTTTAATATAACGAAAGAAGATTATAAAAATGTATATTGCGTAAAAATCAGGAGAAATAGGTATAGGGAACCCTGATATAGTCTTGATGGAATCTAATTCTGCGTTAAAATATGCCATTAAATACAAATGTTCAATTTAACTTTGAGAAATTATTCAATAAGAAATATGCACAAAATTTGATGCAATTTTTTTCACCACTCTGTACAATATTGTAATAAAACTTTTATGTGGTAGTTAACTTTAACCTTTCAGCTAAGCAGTTAATTCAGCTACAAGCAGCTCGTTATATATTATAGGGTGTAAACAATTTTCAAATTATAGTCCGTATTCTTGAATTTCTTAAAATTTCTCAGCAACGGTTAGTTTTAGGTATAGAAAATAATAGTAACTTACCTTTATTTGGGCTATAGTATCTAAAATATAAAAATATATGGGGTGTTCCATAAGAAGATTATAAGTATGTATCTTTTTTTTGGGTCACCCTATATATTTCATAATAATTTTGGAATATGCTCTTCATGGGTCCATATATGACTGTGCTAATTTTTTTCCCACTCTCTTCATTTCTTATAGAAACACCGAGGCGAATGTGGTGGGTAACCCTGTATATAAACCTATATATATATATATATATATATATATATATATATATATATATATATATATATATCTATATATTTATATATATATATATATATATATATATATATATATATATAGACATCAGAAAGAATAACTCCGTTCGTGATACATCAAATAGGATAATGGGTTAAACGGATGAAATAAAGGCTAATTAAGTGTACTTCTTATATTCTTTGTCAACGTTTCGTTGTGTATTTTATTCAATAGACTTTTATACAATACAGCACAACGTCCTCAGATCGTGGACGGATTGAGGCCTGACAATGTTACGGGTAGTGTTGAACTCATTGCAAGGAAATATGCATCAATTCCTTCAATTCTTAATGTTACAAAGCAATTGGTAATGTTACTGAAGAGTGATGATCTTAGATTTACAATTAAGAATCAATTTAGTGTTAAATTGTTGTTCTCATCAGTGAAAGACAGAATTGATAAAGATAAACTTAGTGGTGTGCTGTATAGCATTCCTTGTCAGGTATGTGAATTATCATATATTGGTCAGAAGTCTCAACAACTAAAAAAGAGAATTAGCCAACACAAGAGTGATATAAAAAACCCGAAGAAAGTCTGTGCACTAGCAAAACATTGCAGAGCTACAGACCATAACATCGACTATGGTTCTGCAAAAATTTTAGAATTTGAGAATAATTTGGATAAGAGATCATTTTTGGAGATGTATCATATAAAACGCTGCCCGGATTCAATGAATTCGAGAAAAAATATAGAGAAAATTAGCAATATTTATTCCTTTTTAATAGCGTATGACGTCACTAATAACAAGTTGTCAACTTGTTTGTTGAGCATTCTGTAATTACTGTCATTCTCTTGGTACCACGATGTTGTGTGGGTAGAATTCGTAATAGTTCTCACAAATCACTTTTATCTTATTTTAAATAATTTTATATAATGTAGTACAGTTTAATAATTTTATGGTTTGTCACATTAGTTTTGTGTTCTTTCCGTTGTTGAAGATGTTAGCTTATTTTATAACCTCAAACATTCGGTAAGTCCTGTATCTTGAAACCTTCTCCTTGCTATTGATTGAACTAATTGTATAATTATTGTAGAGTCCTGATGAAGGCTTAAATAGAAGCCGAAACGTTGACAAAGAATATAAGAAGTACACTTGATTAGCCTTTATTTCATCCGTTTAACCCAATATCCCATTATTAGAAACGAAATATGAATTAAATATTGCTAAAATGCTCTCAGTTTTTTTTCTATTGAGGAAATTTTCAAATAAATCAGAATTGTTCGGCTGAATGTAATTTTTATTTATCGAAAACATATTATTTTTTTCAACCTTCAAAATATATCATCAATTTTTCATTTCGCTAATCTTAGATAAAATAGTGCAAGTTGAATTTTTCTAATAACAAAAAATAAACTCTTTCTTGTTTCAATTTCATATATTATGTTGAGACTCTCATTACTTTCTGTGAGAAAAAAACTTCAGTACCTATATAAAAGACATGACTATCAGACTTAGAGAAATAATTGAAACTATGAACTCCCGAAAACATATCCTACCCACGTTCATATCACACGTATGTAATTTGAATGTTTTTTGGTGATCCATATTATCACCTGATCAAAGAAAAATAATTAATATGGTACAGACATGGCTGACATTCCTTGGATTCTGAACACGTTGAAATATGCCCAGAATGGACCTTGGGACAGGTAGACTGAGAACAAACTAGTCCCTTTATAAATATTCATTCAACCAGTAATAAATTTTATGGAAAAGTTATGCGCCTATTAAAA
Source organism: Cynegetis impunctata (assembly GCA_030704885.1). NCBI lineage: Eukaryota > Metazoa > Arthropoda > Insecta > Coleoptera > Coccinellidae > Cynegetis > Cynegetis impunctata. The sequence goes on from JARQZK010003632.1 coordinate 426,510, forward strand.
AGGACAACATATTAATCCTACAAATATATTTTTAATATTGTGTAGTATGTTGTTTTAATTTTATGTACGCATTCGAAATTTTTATATTTATATCTCATGTTTTGGAGATATTTATGTGGAAGTTACTGGTGACATTATTGATCTGATAGGGTCTAATTATCATTAGATAATTTTCAGTGTTTATACCCTTCATTTTATAGTAACTTGGATTTAAATAGGAATTAATTCAAATTTTTTTTTTCTGAAAAATAAATTGTTGGTTTCGAAAGCTCATACCAATAGTGATTTTTAATTTCGACAGTTCTTCCTCATCTCTTTGAATCTAGTCGGTATTTTATATTCTTATATTCTTCAAATGTTAAAAGAAAATAGAATACTTCTACAATATGAGTGAATACAAACAGTTGAATATATATAGGTGTATATATATATATATTATAGTATATAATATTTAATGATGATGTATTATATATATATATATTATATATATATACTATATATAATAATAATATATATATATATATATTATATAATTATATAATTTATATATATATAATATTATATATAATATATATAAGATGGTATATTATATATATACAGTATATATATAATATATATATACTATATAATCAATTATAATATTACTAAAGACAATATGATATATATTAGTATATATATATATATATATATATATATATATATATATATATATATATATATATATCTATATAAATTAAAAATTATTGGCTGTTATAGGTATTTATTAAAAATGAAATTAAAATCATATAAATTGTTGGACGTTTCGGAGGTCATTTTCAGCAACAAGAAAATTAAGTATCCTGTCTGCAATAAAAACAAATAAATGATACACAAATTCACACAAATAGTGCCCTACACACCTTCGATATCTTTACATTCAACACAATTGCATTAACACTTATTAAAAACAAGCATCAATTTAACGACCGAAAAGAAAGGCAAGGATTGAAATTACTGCTTCTTTTTAATGAGTCTTATTGTAATTGTGTTGAATATAAAGATATCGAAGGTGTGTAGGACATTATTTGTGTAAATTTGTGTATTATTTGTTTTTATTGCAGACAGGATACTTAATTTTTTGGTTGCTGAAGAAGGAGGTATGACCTCCGAAACATTTATATGTATTTTAATTTAATTTTCAATAAATACCTTTAACAGCCAATAATTTTTGAATCGATACAATAGACGCAAATAGGTAACGAAATTGTTTATTTTTATGTATATATATATATATATATATATATATATATATATATATATATATTTCTGTTTTTCATAAACATATTCTCCCTAAGTTTATTTGAAGGGATTGCGGGGGTGGGAAAAATAACAACACAGTCGAAAAAGTGCTGAAGCCTCAAATGGATCGTAACTCGATATCAACTCAATCCTAGTACCAAATTTCAACATTTTCACTCAATCTGCCTAATCTGTGGAGGTGAGTAAATCCTCAAACATCAACAAGAAATCTCTACGCAAAAATGACGGTGGTTGAAACTAAAGTTTATAGCTTCAACTTCCACTTCATGTAAATACAAAATTTCAACCCACTAACACAATATATTATGCTCTGTCCTCATACATCCTCAAAAAAGCTGTAAAAAGCCATATATTACAAATATATTGTGTTGAACTTATTTCCGTATCTTTTGATATGAAATTCAGAAAATTTTGTGTGCACCTTTCGGTCACTCCACTGTGAAGTAGATGAAATATTGGTGACTATAAAGAATACGTGTGAATTGATACAAAACCGAAATACTATTACATTTATTTGAAAAATTTAAATTAATCAGGGGATTTGTTCACCTACATTTTTTCGAATAGGTGTCCTAATATTAAAATTATATATGTGTGTTAATGCACAGGTGGTCTGAAGCCAAAAATATTTCATGTTTTCTTATATAGTTATATATATATATATATAATATATATATATATATAGATATATATATATATATATATATACACATATATATATATATATATATATATATATATATATATATATATATATATATATATATATATATATATTATATATAGATATATATATAAATATTTAAACTATATATTAATATATATATATATATATATATATTTAATATATATATATATATATATATTTATATATATATATATATAACTATATAAGAGAACATGAAATATTTTTGGCTTCAGACCACCTGTGCATTAATACACATATATAATTTTAATATTAGGACACTTATTCGAAAAAATGTAGGTGAACAAATCCCCTAATTAATTTAAGTTTTTCAAATAAATGTAATAATATTTCAGTTTTGTATCAATTCACACGTATTCTTTATAGTCACCAATATTTCATCTACTTCACAGTGGAGTGACCGAAAGGTGCACACAAAATTTTCTAAATTTCATATCAAAAGATACGGAAATAAATTCAACACAATATATTTGTAATATATGGCTTTCTTCAGCTTTTTCGAGGATGTATGAGGGTGGAGCATAATATATTGTGTTAGTGAGTTGAAATTTTGTATTTACATGAAGTGGAAGTTGAAGCTATAAAATTTATTTTCAACCTCCGTTTTTTTGCATAAATATTTCTTGTTGATGTTTGAGGATTTACTCACCTCCACAGCTTAGGCAGATTGAGTGAAAATGTTGAAATTTGGTACTAGGATTGAGTTGATATCGAGTTACGATCGCTTGGGGCTTCAGCACTTTTTCTTAACTGCTGCCAATTCATTGTGTAGCCATTTCATGTTTTTTCGAGTGTGTTGTTATTTTTCCCACCTCCGCAATCCCTTCAAATTAACTTAGGGAAAATATGTTTATGAAAAAGAGAACCAAAATATGGCGGAAATATGACCTAAGTGACTGAGCTATGCTGCTCAAGTATATTTTTAATTTTTATAACCCTACTTAGGAATTCATGATTGTTTTGCTTCTATCTAACTCGTTTTGCTTGATGATTGATATGTCCGACGGATGGCGCAGCAGTGTGTTCACATATCACGGTGACTCGTCTTCTAAGTCGTCAGGTAAGAGAAAATTATCTGGATGATTGCCAGAATTAGTTTATAGAGGCCAGAATGGCTTTCTTTTATCCTATCGTTTGTAGTGACCATCTTGATACTTCTTAAATTGTTGGCTTCATTAGATAGGATGCGAATGTCGTTGACATCGAGAATCATAAAGCCTGCTCCTCTAAGGTGTTTTCTCAACTAATTTCGATATTCCGAATAAATGTTTTAGCACTATATATATATATATATATATATATATATATATATATATATATATATATATATATATATATATATATATATATATATACAGGGTGTCGCACCGGGAACTGAATAGGTCGATATAGAACAAAGTGCAGATCAGAAAATTTTGAAAATTTAGATGATTACTTATATCGGTGTGGCCAATCCAACCAAAATAATTACAAACAGTTGGCACTTCCGCTTATACCGGAAGTCGATACCAACTTTCTTATTTCAAATAGAACACCCTATATATTTTAGGGTTTTCGAAAAGAGCATGAAATTCTGAGTCGAAAATATGAAGAATACCTCATACCTAAACCTAGCCGTTTCAGAGATATTTGACATTTTATAGAAAATTTGACAGGTGCAACGGTTTACAAGAACCGGTATAGATTTCCTACTGTAGAAGATACTCATTCGCTTCTTATCGCTTGAAAATAATACAAGAAGAACTACGTTTTACAATAGAAATTAATTCAATCATATTATACCAAGTGTTTTTTGCGTTACATTTCGTCAACTTCAAACCGCGAAAACTTGTTTAGGTCAAATGGAACACCCTGTAGTTTTTTACGTCAAGTTATGTAAAATTGAATTTTCTTTTTCCTGATATTAGCATTGTGGGGTTTAAGGTTACAACTTTTTGAAATATTCGTGATTTTATTAGAAATTCATGAATTGTTTTAATCATTTCATCAAAATAGCCATGATTAGAAATAATCAGTCATTATCTTATGTCAAAAAATGTCAGCATGTTTAAATTATACCAACGAAAACTTTTCAATTTGTTTATTGTGATAAAGTAATAACAAGAACTTGCAGCCCATTTAAACTCAAAAAAATTTGATCTTCTTAGGAAATCTGTTTCCTTTAATCCTTGAACCATATGGAATAAAAACGGATGAAACTTATGTTTTAATAAGATTCTTGTGAATTGAATCCAGAGCAGCTTGTCTTAATGACATCCTTCGAAATGCATGAAAATATCCCAGAATGACTATTCCTATGTTTTCGTCATAAACAATAGGCTCTCTTCTTTGAATTTTTGCCTTGACAGAGCCAAAAATTTTCCAGTATGCGTTTTACAGTGTTTGGTGACGGTTTCTGTCTTTCTGGATATCGACTAGCAAATGTGCTGCAAGTTCTTGATATTACTTTATTACATTCTCCATATATAAAAAACAAATTTGAAAAGTCTTCGAGGGTATAATTTACACGGGCTGGCATTTTTTGACATAAGATAATGACTGATTGTTTCTAATCATGGCTATTTTGATGAAATGATTACAACAATTCATGAATTTCTAATAAAATCACAAATATTTCAAAACGCTGTAACCTTAACCCCCACAATACTATATCAGAAAAAAAATTCAATTTCACATAACATGACGTAAAAAAATACAGGGTGTTCCATTTGACCTAAACAAGTTTTCGCGGTTTGAAGTTGACGAAATGTAACGCAAAAAACGGAACACTTGGTATGATATTATTGAATTAGTTTCAGTTGTAAAACGTAGTTCTTCTTGTGTTCTTTTCATTTGACAAGAAACAAATGAATATCTTTTACAGTAAGAAAGTTATACCGGTTCTTGTAAACCATTGCACCTGTCAAATTTTCTATAAAATGTCAAATATCTTTGAAACGGCTAGGTTTAGGCATAGGGTAATTTCCACATTTTCGACTCAGAATTTTATGTTCTTTCCGAAAATCTTAAAATATATAGGGTGTTCCATTTGAAACAAGAAAGTTGGTATCGACTTCCGGTATAAGCGGAAGTGCTAGCTGCTTGTAGTTATTTTGGTTAGATTGGCCACACCGACATTAGTAATCATCTGAATTTTCAAAATTTTCTGATCAGTACTTTGTTCTATATCGATCGATTCAGTACCCGGTGCGACACCCTGTATATATATATATATACTATATATTTATAATATAATATATAATATATATATTATAATATATATTAATAATATAAGCGGCTCGTGAGGTGTTTGTTTGAGTAGGCTACAAGAAGTTTTAGAAAATACACCATAGGAGAAAATGTTTAGGATTTCAAGGTCAACCGTCTTTATATATATACAGCATTTGAAGAAAATTAAATTAAAAAGCAAGCACCCTAAAATATTAATTTCTTTGGGAAAAAATTGTTTTCACTTTCGAGTGTCTACCTTGAGACCTACAACTCCTATTTACAATATTCGCAGAAACTCTTCACAGCCAATCATTCATCTATTCATCATTTTCTTTCATAAAATAGGTACCTACATAACGAATTTGTTACCTATTCGAGGAATTAGTCAATTGTTGCCCAGCAAGTATCAATAACATTAATTATGTTTTGTTTTCCAAGCAATTTGAATTTGATCCGCGACACGACATGTTTCTGGGATTTTTAGTGCCTTTCCAGAGAACGTTATAAATTTTTTAAATTGTCAAATCCTAAGCGGCCCCAAACAGATACTTTTTCGCTAGTAAAAAGTAAACACTGCCAACAAAATAATTCATTTTTCATTTGTGATCCGGTTAGCTGAGGACGTCTCTCATAATTTCTGATATTAAAACCGCAATTCTGTTGTTTGTTAGGCTGCACCAAATTGTTTAATTCCGGAGTAGGTCGCAATGTTTTGATTAAAACTTTATCGTCTTAACTTAGTGCACTAAAGTTATGGGATAACAAATATTTTACTAAGTCACCATTGAAATTTTTAAAATTAACTTCAGTAACCAAACTCATTTCAAAAACAATACGGGAGCAAAATAAGTTGAAAATCACCGCACCGGCATAAAATTCAAAACAAACTGATCACGACTTCACGCTTCAGCCTTCACGTGCTTGCTACGTGCACTGCAATAGAATAAATAAGGTCGAATATCATATGCTTTGAACCGAGCAGCTAGGTTCAATCGGTGTTGCCATTTACATGTGTTTTCCTTTTCTATTGCAGCAAAGTATTCATTCGCAGTTGTCGCACCGTCGTTTGCTTTTCTGTGGCATGGCATAATTGGCATAATGAGCGTTGAAAATATAACTTTTCAAGCCTCTGCAGCGTTGCCACTGTTGATATGAAATCCTGAAATGAATGAAATGCAGTGTTTACTGTAAATGTAAATACCTTCTATCGTAATTAATAAATTAAATTATATAATGTAGGTTGAAAGGAAGTCAATTGTACGTAGCATGCTCACGTATCGGAAAACCATCCTCTTTATTAGTTCTTGCACCTGATAATAAAATGAAAAATGTCGTATATCACAAGGTGACTGAAGAGAAGCAGCATACATGACTTCATCAAAGCAAATGTCTTGCCAACACGCCATTGGAATACTTGATCTTTGTACTTCTATTGAAATTTCATTTTCTTCAAGTATATCATCGGAATAAACTATTTGAACTAATACATTTTTAGAGTTCATTTTATGACGTTAATTGAAATCATAAATTAAGTTTAGCTAGAAGGTGTCACTACATTACTTGACTGTAAGGCGGTATGAAGTTCTCCGGGTCAGCTAATGAATATATGAAATCTCATTTCCTCAATCGATTCTTTTGAATTTGTATGCCATCAGTGATATCTCAAAATTTGTAAATACAATAATTTCAGCGTAACCTACAATATACAGCAATAATTATTTGAAATACTCTTCTGCGAGTTACATATTTCATGGTCACTGTTTATATTTTACATCAGAACTCTCATGTTACAGTTTTCGAAATTACGTAATTTACTATATATATATATATATATATATATATATATATATATATATATATATATATATATATATATATATAATATCCGTGATCTTCTGTAGATAGAAATATTTTCATAATTTGCGTTTCTTAAAAGACTCTGTAACTAATATGGAGAGGTGTTTTCAATAGATGCTATAGGTTATTCACCTATACATGATTAAGTCTAGTTAGCTGTAACTTTTTGATATTGTTTTTCAATTTTATATGTAAGTATAACATTTTGACCATTTTAGTGTCCTGCTCCACAGAATAGTTTTACGAAATATGGACATTGCTTACAAATTGTTTATGTATCTTATGCAGTGGCATATTATATATATATATATATATATATATATATATATATATATATATATATATATATATATATATATATATATAAATATTATATATATATATATATATATATATATATATATATATATATATATATATATATATATATATATATATATATGAGCTTATGTATTTTAAACTTGTTCACAGGATAAAGGGCGCAACTTTGGAGCAATAGGGTTGAAAGTTTGTAAGTAGGTAGTTTCGTATGATATCTTGAACGTTATTGCTTTTGGTACGAATTGGTTAGGGAGTTAGCCCCCCGGGCAAGGAAATAAATCTTGTTTATACGGTAAATGGCTCTATTTTGGTGCAATAGGGTTTAAACCTTGTAGGTAATATAAAATCTCAAGGGACCTATCTATGTCATTACCCAACAGATAAAAAACACCCAAGAGCAAGGTAAGACTGGAACCCACGATACTCGGTTTACAAATGATAACCCTTATCGCTGGGCTAATGAGGCATCTTCCCTTGTAAGTCGGTAAGTTCGAATGATATTTTGGATTGCATTGGTTTTGGTACTAATTGATTGGGGAGGGTTGACCCCAAAGGAAATAAATAAATATTGTTCACGCGATAGACGGCATAATTTTGGAGCAATGAGTTTGAAAGTTGGTAGGTAGATAGTTTCTTATGTCATCTTGGATGGAATTGGTTTTGGTACAAATCGGTCACGTGGTTTAGCCACAGGGGAGGAAATGAATCTTGTTTACCCGATAAAGAACGCAATGTTGAAGCAATAGGGTTCAAAGTTGGTAATCTAAATAGACGGAAGGTTCGAATTTGGAAAAAAAAATTTCATTGAATAAATAGATTTTTCAAACTCGATACTGTATGAAAACCTGCTGTTCTTATTCAGCTTTCTGCGACACAGTTTTTTATGATATATAGGACTATAAAATCGTGAAACTCAACATAACAAATGGACAATATGGAAAACTGGAATAACCACAGTGAAATAATGTTCATCGCCAATTTTAGTTGTGTAGTACCGTGTATAAATTATTAAATTACAGACCATAAATATTTCAAATTTATCGAAGCTGAGTATTTATAATCCTGCAAACACATAGAAATTTATGTTATGCCAAAATATTGATACTTTTAATTCGTTTGATATACTATACAATTTATTATGTAGAGCTTGTCCTAAATTATTATCCAAATACTCATAAATAAGTTCTATGGGTATTATAAAGCATTTAAAATAAACGTGTTTGTTACATGTCCTTAATGATGTCATTTAAAAAATTAAATTTGTTTATGCATCTATTTTCAAATAAAAACATTCCAAAATTAATCTATAATGTGGTACTATATTATGCCATTATTTGTTTTATGTAATTATAAAAAAAAAATTAAAATAGGTATATTCTATGGGATAGAAATGAAAGTCAATCCTCTTATTCAGATTTATTTTCACATATTTCAAATTAGTTTGCATTTCATAAGATTTACAGATATTTACAAAATTTTATACATAGTGCTTTTTACATTTTTATCTACAGCTCCATTCAGACGTGAGTCAAATACATTTAAATTTACTTAATTAAAAATTTTTTCATTGAAAGAAATATTATTTTACTATACATTTATTTAGTATGAATCATAAACTTTTTAATTGAGTTCAAGAAAACTGAACTTAAGAATAAGGGAATAATTTTTATATTTCTTATTCATGACAATTGAATAAATACATACAGTAATCATATCGATCAAGTCGAAGGAGAATAAAACCAACGTTACAAATAATAACAGGCAATTATTACAAATTGTACAAAAGATGAGAAGTAATATTCTCAGTTGCAATTCGAGTAAATAAGACAAAGTGATAGAAGTTATTGAAAGTAGTAAATGCGAGACAATACTGAACATTCACATATTATATTCAAATTATTCGATTAAAATTTTCGTAGCCTAACTTTTTTAGAATACAAAGCTTCGTTATGTTCAATGAATAATGTTGCATGAACAATTCGATAAATAAAATTTAGTTTTTCTCGGTTGGACTGAAAGGAGTATTTTCAGTCTATCACAGATTTTGCTTTAAATAGAATGACTACCTAAAGTACAATAACAGATTTACTTGAACGAAGTTGAAACTCTTTTGGCTGCTTAGATGTCGTCAACTAGAAATCATCATACTTTTCGACTCTAAGAGATACATATTTAGTAGCAAAGTTGCTACGATTAGAGCATGTGTTACAACTGAATTGATCACTTCAATTGTTTATCGAGTCACTATCTACGACAATGTTAAGTTCAAGTTGGCTACATTCTTTTAGCAAGAAAACTCTTTTCACTACAAGATTGGAGACCTGTCGAGAAATTTGCCATAATTTTTCTGTAAAATATTATGTTAATCAAAGCAAACGAATATCACATTTGATGCAAATGTTCTATCGAGATATTAAAGATAAAATAATTCTATTAGATCTCGATAAAGTTGCCTAATGAGGATGAGTGATTTATCAAAAAACTACATTCTACAATTTTTCTAATCATGATCATAATATCGCATTGGTTATACGGAACATTACCATTACTGTTGATTCAAAATAAAATAAATAACGGTGCATTCTAACGTAGATGTGCCAAAGACACATATTGTAAAATAGGTTTGATTGAGATTTATCTTTTTCGACATATTATTAAGAAACATAATGAGATTTGATGAATACCTCCTCCTTAAGAGAGCAACACTGATGAAATTTAGTAAGATCAACGCAGTTAACAATTATTTTTAGGTTGATATCAGCCAGTTTTGTAGATCTTTATACCTTTGAGACTAATAAAGTTTCAAATTCTTGAGATCTTGAGCATGTGTATTAATTTAAATTAACCGTGAAACACTTTTACCAGAAAAAGAGCTAGAAATGTCACACGGAAAAATGAGAATTGTTATCGGTTGTTATGCCATGATTTCATGAAACATTATATGCGAAAATAACAAGCTGGCATTTCTGGTTTTATGTAAAACCATATGAGCCTTCATAATATAAAAATTTTCAATCTCAAAATTTGAACTTTTAATCCAAAAGTATAAAATATTTTTAGTGGTGTTTCGTAAAACATAAATTCATTTAATAATACTGTGGACATAATCTCGAAATATATAAATATAACGATCTTATACATATGTGCAAAGGTAAGTTATCTCATGTTTTTATGCTCTAATTTTATTTGAGTATGCTATGTGAGGAATTTTTTCAAGAATATTAGATCGTAAAAAAATATTGTTTGGTATATTTACTATTGAATAGCATAGCAAAAAAAAATTTTTGGATGAGAACCGAATATCCGACGATTTGAAGCAACAAAATACTGTAGTTAAACTACATAACTGAATTACATATAAGCTGGAATAAAAGACCGAATTTAGTCAGCTAACAGCTATCTAAACTCGTTCAGTCTACTCCTTGTCCGTTTCATATGTCCAGTTGAAATTAACTAAAGCTCTTAGAAATAGTCTTAAGTATTCACAAAATTTACACTCCTTTCGGAAAAAATCCACTATTGTCAGTAGGCTGTTGTAGCCCCTGTATGATGCATGTTTCCAAAAGGTCCAAGGCCTCCAAGGGGATCCGACGAAGTAGGGGTGGGCTGGCAGGCAACGTACCAATCACCTAGGGTCGCACCGCCGTGAATTTGAGGTTGAGGCACCTGGGGACTAGCTGCTATCGAGATGCTACCCACAGACGAAGAGTTTGACTCTTCTCCGTCACTGTCATAGTGTTGAGGTGATCTGCCGCTGCAACCATGAACTTTCATGTGTTTTCTGAGGGATGAGGGGTGAGTGTATGATTTGTCACAACCTGCTACACGACAGTTATAAGGTTTATCTGAAGTGTGTACGTGGGAGTGTTTTTTTCTATCGGATGAGTTTGCAAATCTTCGGTCACAGCCTTCGTATTCACATTTGAATGGTTTCTCGCCTGCAAAAAAAAATGATATTGATGAAACTATAGAAAATATAATGATTAAAAATTTGCTTTAGTTGTGCTCAATAGTCTTTGTCAGCGTTCTCTTAAACCCAGGTTAATCTATTGTATTTATTAGATAATTCTCCCAACAAAAAAAAACGTTTCTTTCTAAATAAGGGCTAAAGAAATCCTTTTCATATTTTATTAATATGTTCACACTGCACTATTTCTATAGTTTAAAAACTTGTCATGAGTTTTTCGACTAGAACTTATTAAAGAAATCTTGGAGCTAGGATTCGACTGAAATTGAAATTATCCATGAATATCTACTTTTTTGAATTCGGTTTATATGTTGATGATATGAATCCGGTTTTTTCTTCACACCAAGATATATCTGTTCACAAGTTCCAAAGTAGGTAGTGCCTACGCGTTTAGAGGAAACATGTCTCATCCAAAGATTATTAGATTTTTCAATACTTGTTTGAAATTCCATATTATTCATTTTTTTTGGCGAATTTGGTTTATTTGCCAAATGTTTGCTATTGAAACTTGGTCGAAATATCTGTGGATGAATTCCAAGAAACTTCACAGGCTTCAATTTTCTGCATTATGCAATCTACTCTTCAATGATTTTCATGAATATTTTAAATATTACGTAAGTAGAGTGAACGATTTTTTCATTAAATTCTTGAAATTTGAAGAAACTCAAAAATAGCAAAAATAATTGAGAAAATATCAGAATGTTTCACAACATGAGATTAAAAGGAAATAAAATAAACAGTTACATTCTTCTCCTGAGTATTCCCAATATAATTAAGGGCTATTCAGAGAAAAATACCTGAAAACCACGAGCGAGGTTAACGACATTAGGAATCCTCATCCTTCATCTATGCTAACGGCTACTCTGATCCAAAATTCGGTGAATAATGGTAAAAGGAGGTTGAAAGAATGAATTAAAAGAAAGGAAAGGTTCTGTCTGTGGTGTTACGGACAGCAAACTATAATAACACCGAAATATACTATTTTTTTCTCCGTTTCTATGAAGTGGGATCGGTTTGACATGTGAATATTCTGGTTGGCCGGCAAATGTTCGAAATTTATGATTTTTTACCTGAGGCTTTTGTGTCATTCAAAAGTGACCACTAGGTGTTTTAAAATTATGTAACAAATATGCTGGGAATTTATAATTTAATTTCAGGGTGTCATATAAATAAACTGATTGCTGATTTTATCTGGACATGACATTCATCACTTTCAGTTTTTTGTCCAGTTCGACGAATAATGAAAATAATACATCAATGTCTATGTAAGTAACACGAAGATCTTTCAATTTCTTAGTTCTTCTTCAATTATGTTTTATTGTCCTTAAGAAAAAAAATATTAATTGTCATGTAACGAATTTTAATAATTTTTTGTTGAAAAAGAGGTGGGACGTGTGCCCTCTCACACCGCCCGACCCCCGTACAATTTGGCTTCGTCATCTATGGACATTAGCCATCAACTTACTAAATGAGGGGAACCACTGAAAACTCAGAACGCTCACAAACACCCAGGAATACGGTGGGAATCGAACCCACCAACTCCGTCAACGAAGACGGCACAGCGCTACCTAAACCTCTCCGCCACGGAGCCTCCGATGTAAATATTGTTAAAAATATTTATTTTCTTATATCCATGTAAAACATTCCCAAATAATTATGAAATTTCATCAACCCTACAACCTTAGTTTCCTCATGTCACTTGAAAACATGAATGTCTATGAAGTCCTATTTGATTTTATTAATGCTTTAGGTTTAAAACTATGAGGATCGTTGTTTACTTTGTGTTTTCTATCCTCGATAAGACCTAAGGAGAATTAAAATAAAAAAAGTTGTTGGCTGATGACACAGGTCAAGGCCATTTAGGCAATCTGCCTATTGATTTAAAAAAAAAAATTACAGTTAATCCATTTAAATATTTCACGTTCCAGTGAAGCAAGTTCAGTGACAGTTCTGACATTTTTTAGCAGTTCAAAATAGAGGCTTCGAATTTCGCGTCTTCATTCATCCTTCTATATGATGGAAATATATAAGTGCAACGAATTATTTAGTATTTATATTTCGTTTAATTACCAACATATTAGAATATATTAGTCTGATCACAAAACAATTCACAGATATCCTTCGTACTATAATTTATAAAATTTTCAAAAATTTAACAAATAAAGTACCTACATGATTCTGCAGTTTGGCAATACTGCATTCGTTTTTTCAAAAATTTGATAGTGATAAAACAATCAGTGGCTTATATTGTTCCGCAAAAGCACAATTGCATGAAATATTCCATGCAAATTATGTTTCGTGTTGCTTCTCAAACTTTTTATATGTGAAGTACTGTTGCCTAAGATATGTATGAATTTATTACTGATTGCATTCCCTAATATAGTTTTTTAATAGAAAACTAATCAAAACGTTAACTTAGAGCCGCTTATCCATGCAGAAATTTGAGACTGTGAAAGAAAAATAAAGCCAAGCATTTATGATAATCAAAAGGTTTGTTTGTGACCCAACTAACTTTTTTTAAACATTTTGAATTGTTAAATGTTAAATGTTTTTGTTTTTTGTATGTGTCAAATATTATCCGTAAATAAACTAAGTAAAAATTAATTATAAGGGAAATTGTCTATTCCAACAACCAAAATTGTCTAATTTTAACAACTTCTTGTACTTCTATTGCTCTATAACGGTATTATAATTGTAAATATGGTTTACGTGTACTTATAACAATTGCTTCTTTGTTTTTTCTGAAGGTTATATTATAAACTTATAAAGGAAGATATTAATCAAAATTTCATATCTTTATGTTTGATTCTTAAATCTTTCAAAATAACTGTAATATTACCTGTTCCATAACGTGTCTACAGTTATGAATTTGCCATTTTTGTTTCTAGTATCCTGAGAATGACAATAAAACTTGTCGAAATGTTAATATGAAATAGATTTCTGTGTTTTCTTTTACTGGCCCTTTCCAACTATTTACCAATTATTTATGATAATATTCATCCAATCCATTATTTTCAGCTAGTTTGAGCAACACCCATAGTATGAATGGAAATCCTAACGTCAATCTATTTTCATAAGATATTCTTTATTCATTCTATTTTATTCCACTGTATCAAAACACAATATATATATATATATATATATATCTATATAACTATATATATATATATCTTTATATATATATACATATTATATATTATATACATATATATATATATATATATATATATATAATATATATATATATATATATATATATATACATATTATATATTATATATATATTTATATATATATATATATATATATATATATATATATATAGGCATATAATATATTTATATATGTATAGCGTCTTAGTGTGCATATCTTTAGTCCCTCCAAATTTACTGAGCTGGTTAAGTATTGGTACGTAAAAAGAATAAATATGACGGGAGTATAGGACCACAGCTGCTCAAGCATTTTTCAATTTATTGTGAAATATATTATATAAAAATTTACACAGAATATCTGCTTTAAACGAAAAGGCGAACAACATAATGTTGTGGAGATAACGTTCATTTTACAATAGTCCCTTATAATAATAGCCTTTCTTTCTTCTTCTTGCTACAATTTTTACTCACATAGAAATCTACTGCCGAATATTCACATTAACTATATGATTGAAATGTTTATAGACGTTCTTTCTTAGGGAATTTAAATGTATTTGAAATAACAATCAAAGAGGACTGCGGTCAATTGCCTTTTGATGAATGTGTGTTTTGTATATATCATCAATAAAGTAAGTACAGTTATCTATCTAATTAAATATACTGGGAAATTGTGACTCTTCTTGTTATATTAGTTCTTTTATAAGAAATCTTATATTTTTGTACTATGTTTCGGATAGCTCTGTAATATTTCTCATAGTTTGTTTCAAATTTTTGTCGTTCATTATAGTCCTACGCCACTTTGGAACAAATATTCAAAGTATCTTGAACTTCCAAAATATTTCAATATACCTTAGTTATCTCCAGGCGCGGATCTAAGCCCGACTTTTGGGGGGGGGGACTTTTAGATATTCAAAAGCCAAATGGTACTGGTATTTTTGGCAATGGTAAATCGAGTAGCTCCCAATCAAAACAATTAAGTGGGGCCCGGGCCATTTGGGGAGAACGTTCCCCCAGTTTCCCCCCCTGGATCCGCGCCTGGTTATCTCAATGATGTAATATGCGCTAAAAATGACTAAGTTCCATTGCATCGTTTTATTCAATAGGAGCTACTTGAAGAAACTCAAATTGAGCTGACGTCTCATCATTGTGAATTTATTTTATTTAGATTATTCTACACAAAATAACATTTTCAGGGATAATTCTTATGGAACGTAAAAATTAAATACCTATATTTGCAACACATTTACATTTCTCATTTAAATTCAAGATGCAGAATTGTGGGAACGAAAGGCAACCACTTTTTTATATGAAGCAATATATTTAATAAGTTACAACGAGAGTGCTTTTTGTAAATATATAATTTGCTTAAGACATTTTTTTCGGAAATTTTAAATTCTGGTAATATAGACTAAATGCAAAATCAATATTCGTTGGAAAAATACAGTCAGCGTCTTCAGAAATAATACGTTTTAAGAGAAGGAACGTTTGCCTAGTTACTACATGGCAGCCTAGTACTGTGTTGTCTCATTTTCACAAAACATGGTTATAAAAAGGAAAACATTTCAAAATTTAGAGGGAGACCGAAAATTAATTCAAACATATGTTCAATTTGAATTTGAATTCGATTATCTTCTGAAGAAATGCCAGTAATACCTATATGAGGAGCTTGTAATTTGAATCATTCAAAACAATGTTTTTGAGAAAAATAATTACCTATCTTACACAACATATCTAAATATTCGGTTCATTTCATTACAAAAGGCAATCACTTTTATAAGCATTGTGTGATGAAGCTAACAGGAAGCGTGCCTTTTATAATATCGTCTGGTAAACATGCATGTTCATTATTGTAAAAGAATTAGTGAAAAAACTCAAGTGTATAAATCCAGTCAATGTACGGAACTGACATTCCATAGAAGTAATCACGTTGTTCGCATTTCAGATGAGAAGGCCGTAGCCCACCCAATAGTCTGACACTTTTCATCTTCGTACCTTTTCCTTTTCTCCTTGTCTGATCAATATTGATGACTTATGGAATGACTTGGAAATTTTCGAATTGGTTGTGTTCAGTACCTAACATCGAACTCATTTATAAAGTAACATCTCATGTCATAAATAAGATAGACCAGAAAAATTTCGTTCGAAATTTTAATTTGTATTGTATTTTGTCAAGAAATTTGTGGTTAAGATTAATCGAATTTGAAACTAACGATAAAATAATCTTCATTGAATAGTTGGGTATTATATGAGTATTTGTTCTTTCTTAGTTACGCAAAATTCACTGACATCATTATTTTGTATAATAAACTAATAATTATTACCACACACAAAGGAATTTTCATCAGAGTATGCTATAAGACAGGTAATTGATCCCACACACACACACACGTCGAAATGGTATGATTAACCATAATAGTATTCTTGTAACACAGGCTGAATAATATGATATTTGATTATTTTGATTGAGTAATGCAATTATAAAATATAAATACATTATGAAAAATTTGTTTACTAAATTTGTGACATACTTTGAAAGACAAATGCCTGTAAAAAACGAATGATGAATGTTTCAAGTACTCAGTATTTCAAATTCTACATAATCCAATTGGCGAACGTAGATAAGCGATACGCCCCCTACCGGTGTCGAATATTACTAACGTATGGGCCACAGATTGCTTTGTTTACATCTGTTTACGTGTATTTTATATGAGAAGTTGCTGAGTTTTAATTGTGTTTAATTTTGTTTGGGATCGTCTATAAACGTTCAGAAGAAATGAAGCACTATTGTTGTGTATCCTATTGTTCATCTTGGGCAAAAAAAAACCCGAATATAGCCTACATACCTTTCCGAAAGCTGGATAATTCAAAGTTGTATTCCAAACAAAGTCGGGAAACAAGAAAATAATGGACAGAAGAAAGATGTGGATTCATAACTTGAGGATTGAAAAAAAGTGTCTGAACATAAGAAAGTTGTTCTTTACAGTTTACTGGGAATAATTATTTTCTCTGCAGTAAGTTTGTGGTTTTTTCCATATAGAATTATACCAACTGATCATGTGCAATTTTCAACTAACCGAAAATGTAGGGGTTTTGAAGTCCAATGCTATTTCAATGAAAATTCTTCCACTTTTATTGAAATCTGAACCTGGGCCATCATCCAGAGATTCTAGATAATTTCATTTTCTTTCATGTAACAACCAGATATACTATTAAAATAATAATAATAAATAATGTTTATTTGCAAAACCAAAGTAACAGTTTATCATAACATCAAGAATATGAAATAAAACTTGACTCTATAGCTAGGTAGAAACTAAAATATTTAATTATATAATCCGAAAAACACAGATTCTATCAAAAAAAAATTGACCTTCAGAAGTCCACCGTACTTTTAGGAGAGCTGTTATACGTCAGGAAAATTCAAAAAATATAATAACTCATTACGTTACAAACCATTCAAGCAGAGTATTCATGTTAATTCTTCTTTTATTTCATGTTGTTTCTTTCAGTTTTGCTGGTGAGTACTTAGTTTTGTCCATTATACTCAAAACCTCTTCAGTTGGTAATGAAAGTAGACATGTCAGAGATGTTTTCTTGAAACTTTTGAAAGTTTTTTTACTTTTTAAATAAATAAGTGTTCTATCATACAGCCTTTTTATGATGTATACATAGTTCCTCTAACCAATTAATTTATTCGTCCTCTCCTTCATTTTATTATTGATTCTCATGTTCGATGATAAAAACTCTGTGTAAATTTCAACTTGATGTAGGTCGGTTATCTACTGTTGAACAGAGATAATATTGTCCTCAATTGAAACAAAATGAACCACTGGAAAATAGGAAGTCCAAAAAAACATAAATTACGAAGTTAAACGTTCGAAAACTCAAAAAAAACCAAACAATGTAAACAAACCGTTTATGACCCATAGATTAGTACCGATATTAGCCGTTCCGGCGCTACGATCTTAATTTCAGACGC
>JARQZK010003632.1:450000-455000 GCA_030704885.1 Cynegetis impunctata
ACGATATGGCATTAAAATTACTTTTTTCATATAAAAAGCAGTGGCGGCTCGTGAGTTTGTCTTCAGGGGGGGTGCAAAAATAATATAGGGTTATACATATTTGTGTATCTCTTTTTGGTTTCAGGCTAAATCTATAGCCAATAGAATATCTTCAAGAGATTTATCAATTTATCTAAATCAATAATTTGTTAAGAAAATGCATTCGTGCAGGTGCAAAAATCGAATATTTATTTGATCTGCATAAACCTTACGTAAAAAAGACTCAATATTCACATTCACCGAGAGCTGAAAACTTACTAGATTTTTTTTATGCTTTGGAGAATGTTCATGTTTTTTAATCTCGTCTAAAAAATGTTTGAGCTCACGAACTTCTGCCTTTATCTACTTTTCATCGCCTCCAAATATTAAACAAACAAAATAAAAAAAGCATCACTTTCATTACATCCACACAACCACGGAGTCTTGTTGTAAATGTAATAATAAATATTTATCAACGTTCGCCAAATGTTGTTTTTATGTAAGCTATTTTCATATTTATAATTATTGTATAGTTTGAAGACATGCCTTACCTAACTTTAAAATTAGTACATGATTGAGATATTTTTTGCTGAAAACAATGTTTTTTGATAATTCTTTGCTGTGAAAATAATCAAGGATCTAACACGGTACACCATAGTTCTCAATAATACTAACAATACGGAAAAAGTTGATGTAACGAGGATTGTGGACTAAGATATCAAAATTTAGAGGCGGCAAAAATTTAATATATATATATATATATATATATATATATATATATATATATATATATATTCTTTTTTTATTATATATATATATATATATATATATATATATATATATATATATATATATATATATATATATATTTATATATATATATATATATATATATATATATATATATATATATATATAGTATATATATATTATATATATATAGATATATATATATATATATATATATATATATATATATATATATATATATATAAATTGAAATTGCTTTTCACCTTTTTCCTTTTGAAAGAATTACGTTGTTCATTTTTCGATCTGTAGAAGACAACAGGGAAGTTTATACTATCGAAACATTCATCGACACTTTCGATTCATGTAACAAAATTATATCGATATTGGAAGAGATATCGATATATTATAGCCATCCCTTCTTGGCATTCCGAGAATTGAGCGTGGGTGAGGGAGACTGTCGACTAACCTCTGACCTGGTGCTCCGACCTTCTGCTCGTCTTTGGAATATCTCCAGGCGTATTACGGATATATGCGACCGACTGAGGTATGCTATTTGACTATGTTGGTCTACGAAGTCATGCAAGAGGACAATGAGGAATCATTTTAGCACATGGTGTTCCTTAAACGGTTGTATAGGTTTGATGATGAATCGATTTCCGTCGCAAGCGAGAAACATATTTGAAACTTTCCTGCTTATAAATAGGCTGGATAGAAAGTCAACATTTCTCGTAAAAGATTTCTAGGGCTTGAATAAACTGAATGATTTCAATCTGGAAAATTATTTATAGATAACACACTACTAAGAGAAGCAATTTCGTGGAGATACTTCCGTCCACCACTTTCAATCAAATTTGAAGGAAGAAATTAACAAATAAATTGTGTATTAAGAATTACTAAAATAAGCGGAAAAATTTGTCCACTCAATTTAATATAATTTTTCATAAAATTTATTCCTGATCTATAGCAATTTATTGAATTAATAAATGTGAAATTTGTTATTCTTACAAGTTACCTACCAATTTCTCAATTGAAGTTATATAATTGAATAGAAATAAAAAATTATATTGTTAGTCATTCAAACCTCGTTCGGTAGTTTCAATTAAGTTCACAGCAGACACCATGTTCCTGTATTAATGACTTCCCACGAGATTTTCATAAAAGGGTGTTGTCTTCAAAACTATTCCAATAAGTTGAATAGCGAAGATCGAGGAAAGTTAAATAATCAAATCATTTCAGTTTATATATCTAATAATAGCATTTGGAGATTTGCAAAGATATAAAATCAGTAAAACATCCTCATAATACCAATGATAAGTGAAAACTTGAAAGTTCTAATTTACATTTTATGCCATTGAATAATTATGTATGGTTGAACTAAATTTAGATAGAAAATAGATTTTAGAGCGAAGAGGAGCAGACAACGACCGAAATACTTTTTTTTGAAGAATAATAATATATCCACTTATATATCCATTTTTCAAAAGTGGTTTGAAAGAAGACTCCAGTATTATTTATATAAAGCAGTTTTACGTAAGTGAATATTGCGGGAACCAAAGAATGTTGAAATATAAACAAATAAAAAAATGGAATTTATACATTATTTCAAAGAAAAAAAATTCAATAAGTAATATGTAATAGTGGATAATTAATATCAAATAATTGCTTTGAGTAATTTTTGTTCCCATATTTGAAAAATTAAATCGATTGTTTATTTTCTGAACAACCATTTCAGAAGAAGTAAAATATTATACAAATATTTGGCTACTACTCTTATAGTTGATTGAAATAATCCTGAAAAGTTTATATGTCACATCTAAATTACTACAAGAGAAAGCTCAAGGCAAAACCTTGGTGTTGTGTATTTTAATGTTTATTGAAATAAAACTATTTAATTTCCCTTGACCTCATATGACTAAAGTAAATTATGTGACTAATTAGTTCACTGAAATCTTATTTTCTCAAGTGAAATATGATGAGAGACAAAAATAATCATTCTTTCGAAATTATCAAATACTTGAAACCCTAGAATGATCCTGACTGCTACATTCCTCCAAACTTTAGTGACAACATTTATCTTCCCTTGTTCCTATGACAAGTTCTAAATTTTATTTTAGTTTAGGGCCCATTGTCATTCTACGAACCGTGTGCAGCCACCTTTATTCGAATGTCAAGTTATATTGGCACCGTAAATACAAATAAATGGCTCTTGAACACTCGGTATCAATAGATCTGGGTTCCTATAGTCCTCCCAAGTTATTGCTCTTAGATCCGGTTTAAATATTATTACGTAGGTAACATTCAGTTGAATATCAACTGAGCCATACACTCGGCAATATGGTTAAGTCGAAGATAACAGAATTTGGGTAATTTGATGATGACCATCTAGTTTACAAATTAATTAATTCATACTTTGATGTAAAAAGTTTTTGACTGAAGATCTTCTTAGCAAAATGTTTGAATAAATGTTGCGGTTACTTAAAATCTTATACCTTTTGTTTGTTGATTATATAATTCTGCGTAATTTATAATACAAAAAATGTTCCTTCCAAGACAACTACCTATCTTTTAATATATATATATATATATATATATATATATATATATATATATATATATATATATATATATATATAAATATATATATATATATATATATATATATATATATATATATATATATATATATATATATATATATATATATATATATATATATATATATATATATATATATATATATTGTCACACTAGGTGTTTCTCTGTGGCTACGGCGATAAACCTGTTTACGGTTGGAAATCCAGAGCAAAGGACCAACAAATCGACATTCCTCTATGATGTCGACCAATTGGCCCGTTTCCAAATCATTCGTCTCATTTTGTGCAAGCTCTATTTTGGATAATATTTGTTCTTGAAATTTGACGCTATAAATTAAGTTCTTGGTTTTACAAGCTGAACTTTTCATTTTTTATAATCTTCATGATTTACGGGCCATTAAAAAGAATTATATTAGTTCTTCAAGGTTGGCATCTTCACATGCTTATTGTTATCCTCTTTCAATTTATCATCGTCAATGGCACACTTAAATAATTGTGGGGTAGCCAACTAAGCTAACTCATATTATTATGAAATATTTGTTTGATATTGAATTGTAATTACTTGTAATAAAAAAATTTCACTTCATGACTGCTTTAGTAGATAATATTGGGCTTCTCCATTAATTAAAAAAATTTTATAACTGATATTCTTATAATTGGAAACTTTGATTATCAAAGTCTCCAATTAAAAGAATATCAGTTTTCAAAATTTTTTAATTAATGAAGAAATCCAATATTTGATATCTCACTTTCTGAATACCCAAAAAATGTAATTTTAGTCTACAAAATCTACAAGCTAAAATTAAAATAAATCATTCAAGTATTTGTAGAATACATATAGATACGACAAAGATAAAATTGACGAATACATTATAGAGTTTCGGTTCTAATACTTATTCGAAAAGAAATATAGAGATATTTCCATATCGTTCATCCCGTTTAGTAATTCGACTCATCGGATTTTTAGTTAATCTTAGGTGCTAATTGTTGAGAATAATGAGTTTAGTTAACTCGAATCAATACCATTAGATAACATCAATCTATAGATACGAGGTGCGAAAGACCAAACCTTTATACTGAGAACCACTTTTTGTAAAAAATCACAAAATAACCAAATGACAATTCAGTGTAACTAAACTGAGTATTGGTTTATTTAATGTCAATCATGTAAGTAGAATGCGATAAATAATTTATTGATAAATCCTATTTTGTCGGAAATATTTTCAACTTAATTGTATCAAGTTTGATAATTTTTCAGAGAAAAAAAAGCACATTTTTGGAATCATAATTTGTGCACTCATTCATGAACTGAACACAAAACATTGATTAGTACCAACCAATAATACAGTTAACCAACTATTAGCAACCTAAAATTGATATTATTTTCAGAGGAGAAATTATATCAAAATTATGAAGTTATTTGTTATAATATATAAATTATTTAAGTTGGCCAATTTCAACAATTATCCAGTATCCCGGTATAATATAATTCTTTTTAGTCAACTTAATATCAAACTCAACATAATTTTTATACACTGATTTTTATACGAATGTTATATATTAAAAATTAAAGCTGACAGACAGCAAAATATAAACAAGATTAATAGATATCAGTTGCAATATTCATATAAAATTTTT
>JARQZK010003632.1:460000-520000 GCA_030704885.1 Cynegetis impunctata
AAAGCGCACTCTAGTGAAATTTTTTTCTTAAAACAATATGAAAGTTGATATGCATTGAAATTATTTATGCACATAATTTCAAAGTATATATATATATATATATATATATATATATATATATATATATATATATATATATATATATATATATATATATATATAGGTATATATATATAGGGTGATTCATTAAGAATGTCACTCTCTGAACTGTAGATTCTAGACCTCAAAATATGATGATTCTGCTCAACATGCCTTATGCAAATATTGCTAGTTTCCGAGATACGGGGTGTTCAAAGTTTAAATTTTGATTTTCGCAATAATTTTTTATGTTTTCACAATTTCTCTTTGAAAATTGGCTTACACAAACTGTCTAAAAGTGACATAAGCCTACTTTAAAAAAACGAAAAATTAAACACTACACAAACTGTCTAATAGCGACACAAGCCTACTTGAAAAGAAAACGAAAAATTAAACCACGGCTTAATTCACGAATGTGATTTTGATATTAAGAGATCTTTAAGAAAGCGGATCATAAAGTGTATTGAAGAAAATGGTGGGCATTTTGAGCATTTGCTTTGAAGTTTTTTATTTTTGTTTACAAATTTGTTATTGTTACATATTTAAGGAATAATAAAATTTTGTATGAAAAAATTAAAATTTATTGAACTTTTTAGAAGCAAATAACTCGATAACCGATTGAGTTACACGAATCAAAGAAGAGTAACTTTTTTTTGTAGAATTTAACGCTTTTTAATATTTTTTTATTATTTTAGTTGTAAGTTTAGCCCAAAAAAAGTTTACTTTGATTTAATTAACACAAACAAGTGTAACTAGCGCCCTCTATTAGCAATGTTAAATTAGAGTGCAAATTATGATTCCTCATGCCAAAAAACGTAAAATTGCCAATTTTCAAAGAGAAATTGTGAAAACATAAAAAATTACTGCGAAAATCAAAATTTAAATTTAAACTTTGAACACCCCGTATCTCGGAAACTAGGAATATTCGCATTAGGCATGTTGAGCAGAATCATCATATTTTGAGATCTAGAATCTACAGTTCAGAGATTGGACATGAATCACCCTGTATATATATATATATATATATATATATATATATATAATATATATATATATATATATATATATATATATATATATATATTTTTATTATATATATATATATATATATATATATATATATATATATATATATATATTTTTCACTTGTATATTATATGTTTATTTCACCTTGGATACGGTTGCTATAAACACACTCATTATGCCCTAGGCCATTACGCCCGCATTTGCGGGCATAATGGATTTAAAACGCCCGCTTATTGTACTAGGAGAAATGAAGCAAATTTCATTGATTAAATACTTCATAATTCTTATCGTATCCGACTCTGGATTTCTCCGGCAATTAATTATTCGCCGCTCTGGCTGCATTTTCTATGATATTCTTGGGTAAATTCATTTTCATTATTTCTATAAGACTACACAAAGAAAGCAGCATGACATTCACTGAATATGATGACAAAAATATTCACAAACGTCAAACTATCAACAAATGACATGCCTACTATGAGAAGGAAAATGGATAGGAGCAATGAAACGATTTTAAAATCGCTTTTTCATCATAATATAATAATTTTTTCGTGAAAAATAAAATCTTGTATGCACCGCGTGCGTTACTAGATCCTTATGCCCATCGGGCAACATCGGGCCAGAGGCCCTCGGGCCGAATGTTTCCCTCAGGGCATAAGGATCTATATAACGCACTTGGTACATAAATAACTAATATATATTTATACTGAGAAATCATATTTCCTTACTTTTTATATAGTAATTGAGTTTATACATATAGAAAAATCTACTATTGGGAAAGGCATTTATTTGGAAAATATAATGAAAAAAATATACTTATTGATGTTCAATAGAGTTAATTTTCATTTCACTCAGATGTAGCCGGTGAGGTTCTCCAGTTTGAAGACAAGCAGATAAGCTTGTTTTGATGCTCAGATAACAATAAAATATTACTTATATATTTTGTATGATATAATGAAAATATCAACTATATGGATGAAGAGCGAGAGAATGCTATAAGAGCGTATTTACGTTCTTACTTTTCTTATTCATTCTTATTTCTTTTCTGTTCATTCAATCATGAAACTAATCAATAAGTATCTTGATGAAATCGCAATATTAAGGTATATGGTTTTTTTATCATTGGTGTCGCTGCGCTTTTCACTGTCCACATTATTTTAGTCATGATGTTACGAAAGAACGAGAATAAATGTTTTAAATTTCTGTTCTTCGAGTGAGCATCACTTGTTAGTTTAGATGAAATCGGAAGAGCTTTATATAATATCTTTCAACAATGTAAGTACTCTTTTAAGCAAGTAATTTTCTCGACTTAAGGTCATTTTAGAAAAGCGTAATTTAAGTGCCTGCGTGAAGTATACCATATTGCAAACAAATAAAAAATTAACAATCAATCATGTAAAAAAACATTTTAGATATCTAGGGGAGAAGTGGCATGAAAGAGCCAGTTTACTAATCTGAACAACAAAAATATAATTTTGATGAAAAAAATAATGATTGTTTTCTCCTTAATTATCATTCATTTATTCAAGTAGATAATTTCTCACGAAAATCCTTACCCACTATGAAAAATATGTGTATTTTTTTAAAAATACACATTTTTTTAAAAATTAGAAACATTTCTTGCAAAAAAAAATCCAATATTCCCTTGATGCCACAGGATTCATGGGCCCCAATCAGAACAAATTTTGCACTGAAACTGCAATTTTGATCACAATTTTTCATATGGTCATCTCTATTGTATTCGTTTTTGAGATTTTTTTTGCTTCGAACAACCTTTTTTCTTACTTTAATCAATACGATAGTCAGACGAATCAGTCATCTTCCAGTACGGAGTTTTTATTAAGGGTTTTCATGGACTGTTTTGTGGTGATTTTTTAATAATTTTTTGTTTCTTTACATTACCCTCTTTCTCTTCTAAGTTTTTTTTTTCGGGAGTGACAGTCACAACGGTACATGATATTTTTCTATTATTGCTCGTCGTGCTTTGTGTTGGCCCTGCTTTAGAAAACGGTCTTATCACATTTCCGGTGATATAATTTGTTGCCTAGAAGTACCCGAAATCGCAACTATAGGGTTAGAGGTTAAATGGGGTGATGGTAATAATAATATTATATGAGAAAAAATAAATATTTATTACTATTTTATTTTATTTACGCATTTCAAACGCAGAGCTATAAAATAGCCGGTTATGAAAGAGCCCGCTCTCTCAAGGCCTATTCACCCGGCTCTTTCATAACTTATTCTTCAAAAAAATATAACCTTTAAAATAACAACAATATCAAAACTTTTGCGGCACGGTTTTCACGCAGTTGCAAGGCCAAATGTATGCACAAACTCAATCTACAATTCATTTACCTGTATTTGTTCACAATAAAATACCAAAAAAGAAGTTGACTGAGGCAAAATAAATACTTTTTCCGTCCGTTACTCTAAATAAAGGCTTGATTTAACGTACAAGAAATTGATCATTAATGACCCATTTTAATGTGCAATTTCTCCTATTTTAATGTATGATTGTCATGGGCAACCAAACACAGAAGTATTCAGCACGGAATAGTTGAATTATTCTGTGTCTGTACTGTTATTCCACAGAGAAAAGGAATTCATAATTCAAATCGAAAAATTTAACTCTATACAAAATAAAGTAGAAACTGCGGGAAAAATTTTATGCAATAATCGTTCGAAAGTAAATAACACTTCAGCTTCCACCAGTTCGACATATTCCTTATCGGATATTGTAGGTAATATTAACTATTCAGAATGTCACATGTCTAATATTCCATCTATGAATTTCTCAAATTTTTCCATCGGGAGCATAAATATAAATATATCGAAATGAACATAGAACTTTATATTGTGTCAAGTGTATCTGTCATGCAAAATAAAAATTTATTTCAATCAAGAATTTATACTCAATTCATGATGAGGTCGACGGAAAAATCTTGTAATAAACTGGTTTATTAATGTAGCGATTAATGGTCTCGAACTATTAACGCGCTCGCTCCGCTCACGCGTTAAAATATCTCAACCATTAATCGCTGTCATTAATAAACTAGTTTATTGAATAACTATTTAGTACCAAAAAATTTGACAGGATGTGCCGACGTCTGTTGGTTTCGGCGGACTGTCAAATGTTTGTGGGTGACGGGAAATCAGTATTGCCACTTAAAATAGTTATTTATGTACCAAGTGCGTTATATAGATCCTTATGCCCTGAGGGAAACATTCGGCCCGAGGGCCTCTGGCCCGAGGGATGAATGTTGCCCGATGGGCATAAGGATCTAGTAACGCACGCGGTGCATACAAGATTTTATTTTTCACGAAAAAATTATTATATTATGATGAAAGAGCGATTTTAAAATCGTTTCATTGCTCCTATCTATGTTCCTTCTCATAGTAGGCATGTCATTTGTTGATATTTTGACGTTTGTGAATATTTTTGTCATCATATTCAGTGAATGTCATGCTGCTTTCTCTGTGTAGTATTATAGAAATAATGGAAATAAAAATGAATTTATCCAAGAATATCATAGAAAATGCAGCCAAAGCTGCGAATAATTCATTGCCGGAGAAATCCAGAGTCGTATACGACAAGGATTATGAAGTATTTAATCAACGAAATTTGCTTCATTTCTCCTAGTACAATAAGCGGGCGTTTTGAATCCATTATGCCCGCAAATGCGGGCATAATGGCCTAGGGCATAATGAGTGTGTTTATAGCAACCGTATCCAAGGTGAAATAAACATATTATATACAAGTGAAAAATAAATGAAATTACCAACCAAATCCGTTCATACTACCAAATTAAAGTGGCTCTTTCAAAACCTGGCTCCTTCATGCCACTTCTCCCCTATATCATTAGTTTTAATACTCATATATAAATAATTATTACTATATACTTGCGTGTAACGTCATAATATACAAAGCAGAGAAATATAGGTTGATGTATCGTATCCTATCGTTAAAGAAACACAGTTTATGGATTCAGTTAATTTACTTCTGGCAAGCTCTTGACAGATGCCTGTCAAGTGCCTAAAGACCTTGTAATTCTATACTTAACAAATATTATTTTAGCATACAATAGAATGGGACCATATCTCTTTTCAGCATCTGTTTTATTACATTTTGTTTAATGTATTAGCTCTTTATAATATTTGAGTTCACATAAATTGAATTTGTGGAGCGTGATCGAGCCGCAATCGAACATAATGAGTAAGTTTTTCTTGTAATAACTAAAACACTTAACAGCGAAAACTTTTCCATATCATGTGTATTTATATAAACTGCGGAGACTGGTAGTTAAAATAAAACATTCGATCACGTGAGCTGACTGAACTGTAAATTCGTTAAAGATGCAGACTGTTGGAAAAAGGTATTGTGAAACATTGGATATTGTTGAATTGCTAATCGATATCAGGAAACGTTGTCTGGAATTATTTGTAGAATTTTATAGACTATTCAGAATATAAAGAAGAAATATTATCATAATTTAATTTCATTGAACAACCTTGTCTAATTTTAATATGATAAAATTCAACGTTTTACAAATTATTGAAACATTTCAACTAAAAAACTTGAGAGGTGTCAAGGGACACCCGGATGGAACGAAGTTCCTTCTGATTAATTAGTGAAGGAATTGTAATAAAATTTTATTTTTTTCAAGTTATAATAATATTTTTTTATTATTAACAAATATAATGTAATATAAACTTAGTCAGTAGGCTCAATTTTAGTAATAATTGGCTATATCCAATCTATATTATATATATATATATATATATATATATATATATATATATAATATATATATATATATTATATATAGCAAAATGTACTTCTTATAACACTGATATTTCCGAATATTCGAAACAATGATTATTGTCATCTTCAGGGAAGCTACAAAATAAGCACCAAAAGAAAATCAATAAATGCTCCATAAACGCCAACGGAAAAATACTTATGTGTCTTTGAGAATGATTGCAAAGGTGTAAAGATCGAGATACAGCATTATTGATTTTTCAACAAAACATTTATTGATCGAGAAACACAGGGGTGATGATCATCAACTGACAATTACAAAGTTAAAAAAGTTAAAATGGTCACAATAAAATTTAAAATGAAACATAGTTAATTTTGAGGAAATTAAAACATTATTGAGTTTAAGTTAAGTTAAAGACATAAAATAATATAAGTTATCTTACTTCGCATTTCATATTGACTGAAAAAGAAGACGGCGACCAGCCATCTTGATCAAGAAAGTAGACATAGACAAACAATCAAACCAAAACCTCCAATGTGAAATATGAATAATTTAGACCAACAGATTGGTCACTGCTAACAAATAAAAATAGCAGGAGTAAGTAAGAAGACTCTGAGAAAGAAAGGCAACCTTTCTCAATCACTCGACATTTCTTAAATGGAGGTGTTTTTATTCTAACTCTTAACAAAAAGGGAATAAATTTCATAAAGATGATTTAAATCGTTTTTTTATGTTAAGCAATTTTTCTGATTGTGAAATGTAAGCCATCTCCATAAACAGTCTCTTAAGAATTTCTCTCTCTTGTCAATATTTTGGTGTCATTGAAATTCATAATATGTCCTGTAATATTAACATGTTCACTTAAAAGCACATCCTTTCAGGATCGGCACCTACAGTCACTCTTATGTGAGGATTCTTATCCTTGAGGGCTCTTTGACGTCTGACCTACATAATATTATTCACAATTGAGCACATGGGATGCTGTAACTCATATGAGATTGTGAAGTTAAGGGTGTTTTATATCCTGTTACTTTGAGATGAAAATGGAACTTATTGTTAAGACTGTTTTATTGGCAATTTAATGTGACAAAGAGAACCTGAAAATTCGTGACAACCTTTGGGAAATCAGTGATATAAGGAGCTGAGGTGAGAAAATATATCACTGTGTTTCCAAAGGTTGTCACGAATTTTCAGGTTCTCTTTGTCACATTAAATTGCCAATAAACAGTCTTAACAATAAGTTCCATTTTCACCAAGTAAGGATAAAACACACCCTTAACTTTCACAATCTCATATAGTTTACAGCATCCCATGCTCCAATTGTGATAGATTATATGTAGGTCAGACGTCAAAGAGCCTCAAGGATAGAATTACCTCACATAAGAGTGACTGTAGGTGCCATCCTGAAAGATGTGCTTTAAGTGAACATGTTAATATTACAGGACAATATTATGAATTTCATGACACCAAAAAATTGAAAGAGAGAGAAATTCTGTTAAGAGACTGTTTTATGGAGATGGCTTACATTTCACAATCAGAAAATTGCTTAAATAAAAAAAACTGATTTAAATCATCTTAGTGAAATTTATTCCTTTTTTTAGAGTTAGATAAAAACATCCATTTTAAGAAATGTCGAGTGAGAGAAAGGTTGCCGTTTCTTTTCAGAGTCTTCTATACTCCTGGCTATTTTATTTGTTAGCAGTGACCAATCTGTTGGTCCTAAATTATCATATTTCACATTGGAGGTTTTGGTTGATGTTGTCTATGTCCTACTTTCTTGATCAAGATGGCTGGTCGCGTCTCTTTTTCAGTCATAGAAATGACGAAGTAAGATAATTAATATTTTAGTCTTTAACTTAACTTAAACTCATAATGTTAATTTCTCAAAATTAACTATGTTTCATTTTATATTTATTGTGACCATTTTTTAATTTTTAACTTGTAATGTCAGTTGATGATCATCACCCCTGTGTTCTCGATCAATAATGTTTGTTGAAAATCAATAATGCTGTATCTCGATCTTTAACACCTTTTGCAAAATCATTCTCAAAGACACGTAAGTATTTTTGCTGTTGGCCGTTATGGAGCATTTATTGATTTTCTTTTGTGCTTATTGTTTGTAGCTTCCCTGAAGAATGACAATAATCTGTCGAAATATCGGAAATATAGTGTTATAAGAGTACACGTTTTTGCTTGCTGCTATATCCCAAATATTATTATCTTATTGCATCCTAAACTAGTCAGCAAAGACTACCCTTGCTTCTATATATATATATATATATATATATATATATATATATATATATGAGGGGTCTAGAACCAAAGGCGGCAATCTCCATTTTTAAGAATTTTGGATAACGGCAAAAAATTATTTATGGGCTCCTGGAATGGTTTGGGATTGTTTTATTCACTTTTACTTAATTATTAGTGTTAAAAAAATATACTGACTTTCAAGGAATCGTAGAATGCTTCACGGTTTTTTCAAAAAACGATAAAAAAAATGGAGATTGCCGCTTTTGCTTCTTACTTTGGGAGATTGCCGCGTTCGATTATAAATATGTATGCGGTTAGCTAAAACAAAATACCAGAGGGTTGGTTGAGCAAAAACAAAATAGAGAAGGGTTGTTTTCATTATATTAACACATAGCAATAATTATATTAAACTAAATCAAAACATCTGGTAACTCCTCAAAAAATTCGCAGTTTGTGTTTGTCCTCTATTGGAAACGCTTTTTGCGATATTGAGTTATTTTCTATAATGTGGTTCTTCCCTTATTAAAACGTTACCACTTCTACAGCGGGTCAATTAAAATATTTTTGCTTGTCTGAATCAAAAATTCCAAGAGGCAGTAGATGTTCGATTTGCTGAAACTGCTTCTTTCCAGTTATGGACATCATAGTCTTCGCCTAAACGGAAAACCGATCCAGTCTGCGATTAATCGCAATACTCTTGTTTGATGTGCAATATTAGTTTTTTAAAACTAACACACTCTCTAAGCGATGATTGAAATGAGACTAAAGCCAAAGAAAAGTAATTAGTAAACAACGTGACTAGCGCCAAAATAATCTCATTCCGACAGTCTGATTGGCTGTTTGGGATTTTGCCGGTTTTGATACCAACTGACAACTGGAGATTGCCGGTTTTGAAACCAACCCTGAACTTCAACAATGAATTTCAATGGGATTTAGCCGCATTTGCTTCCCATTTCTTATTTAAATCGATTAAGCGTGTTTACAACTATATTTCTATATATTTAACTCATTTTGGCGAAAAATGGAGATTGCCGCCTTTGGTTCTAGACCCCTCATATATATATATATATATATATATATATATATATATATATATATATATATATATATATATATATATATATATATATATATATAATATAGCAAAATTCGGAACTTGTGCAGAAACATTGTCAGGATTCATTATTGTTATTATTTTTTATTATTTATTATGTACAAAAAACCTGTATACACTCTACAAAAATAATCGTCGCGACAGCACACTGTTCAATACGAAATAGAAAGACGAAACGAAAATAACAGGCTTGCTTTCCATGAGAGAGAGAGAGAGAGACAGACAGAGAAACACGCGCACGGCGTGCGCGCGCAAAAAGTGTCGTTACAACTTTTGGTCTAAATTTTTTCCGTCTAGCCCCCTTTCGCAACCGCGCGATAAAGAACTTTGTTTCAAAAAATGTTTCCAAACCTTCAAAGGCGATTGGCTAAGTTATCATTCCATATTTTGAGAGAAACCTTTCTTCTTAGTTCCTTCGGAGATAGAATTTATAGGCACGAGAATGAGTCTAGAATATGGTGGATATGGTTTCAATTTCTAATATTTATCTTCAAGAACAATACATATGGTGTTGATGAGTTAGTTTATCTGCAATGAATAATTACATTTCTTTTATTTTCAAGAAAATCATGAGTAATGGAATGTCAAGAAATTCATGGTTTCATATATGGCATTACTGTTCGGAGTAGGCATCAAAGAAATATTTTCATTGCTATTCAATTTCCCTAAAATCTAATTTGCTCGAATATTGATAAAAAAAATGGAATATTTGCAGTTTTCAGGTTTCTGTTATGATTGTCAGGAATTTTCTTCTTGAAAACTATTGTTGGGCAACACAACATACACAAAATCACATAACTAATCATTTCCATTTTTCAAATCGAAAGTTATGATCTTGAGTTCAAACAAAATTCTATGGAAAAGGCACTTTTGCTTTTCTCGAATCTTTGAATATCTAAAAAGCCTTTTCCAATTTTTCTTTTCCCAGAAACCTTACTCAGACTATTATGACTATTTTTGAAATAGAATTTTCTTGTTTTCCTTCTTAATTGTCTAGAGTTTTTTCTTGAAATCTATTCCTGAACCATAGCGAACACAACATAAATTAATTTACTTATTTCCATCACTCAAATTGTGAGTTCCTGAATTTTCACATCTTATAAGTCACTATTGTACGTTTTTTCCCAAAAACTCTTATTCGGAATGTTACGAATATTTTTGAAGAGAATTAATATTCTTCTATAGAAAATGCAAATTCAGCTTTTCCAAAATTTGTCAATTTTCCAAAAATAGTCATTCTCAACTGATGCGGTTGCCGACAAACAGTATTTCATCTTCTATTATAATAGAATAAATGTCTTCAGTTTTTCCTAAATTTTAGGGCAAAAAATTTTGCAATCAAAATAGCTACATACCGGTCAAGCCAGTTCCAAGTAGGTACTGCTTTTAGTAATTTTAATCATTTTAAAAAGGACGCTCAGGTTTTCCATAATTTGAAAATTTTCTGAGAAACTTTTTCCATTTCTCTTTTCGTATCTCCTTATTTCGGTCAATAACAAACATACTAAAAATAAATAGCCAAATCGGTCAAATCGTTCCCAAGTTGTGGAGTTAACCTCTTCATAATATTGCTTTCGAATTCAGATGTCAATTATTTTCTTTCTAGCGGAAGCGTACATTTCTCGTTATAAATTTCCATAATCTATCTTCATTTTATTACAAACGAAAATTATATATTTTTTTTATTAAATAAACATTCTTAATTTTCAATGGTTCTGATATTTGAATTTTTTATTCAATTATTCTTATGTTTTTAGAGCAATTAGGTAAGTGATTTATACAGCTAGCTGTAGTTGATGTATTTTCTTGTTATGCGTAAGCAGCTAACTTTGTATAATATAATAGTTGTTCGATATTTATCTTATAAAAGCGTTTATATATTTCTTCAAGAATTAGTCATCAAGAAATTTCAACAGACGAACATGGCACTTTGGAACTAGCGTTTAAATCCCGTTACACCAAGGCTGGCTCCGGCCAATGAGAAATCTTCTAACCTAGCTTTAATCACGTGTACTTTGAACGGTTTTATTTTTAATTTACAACTGAAATTAATTGAAACTATTATTATGGAGGTGGATGAATTTAAATGTGCTAAATGTCTAAAAATGTATTGTAGCTTGAAAAATCTGAGGTAATATTTTCTGTGACTAAACACCTACAAAGTGCAATGACAATATAATTTCTATTTCAATTTTAGGAGACATGTAAGGAATAGTCATCCTGCCGATTTAAATACTGTAGCTCCAGTACTACAAAGAAAATTCAAGTGCGGTGAATGTCTTAAACAATATAATAGTAAAGACTTTTATAGAAATCATCAAAAAAAAGAACATAACATTACATATGTTCGAGAACATGAATTGTATTACTGCCCAAATTGTGAATACAAAGATTTTCGCAGAAGCAAATTAATTGATCATTTTAAAGTTGTACATAAAATAAAAATTGAAGAGACCGAGTACCAGTTTGAGACATTTGAGGAATTTAAAATTTGGAAAGAAAAAATAGAGAATAACACAAATTCTAGGTTCGTGAAAAAAGGTGGATGTGACTCAAAAAGGAGAACAAAGTTTTTTTATTATGCTTGTCATCGATCTGGATACTTTACATTAAAGACCCAAAGGAAACGTCATTTAAAAACTCAAGGGTCTAACAAAATAAATGGTTTATGTCCAGCATCAATTTCTGTTAAAATTACAAAAAATGGTAATTTTTTAGAAGCGAAATTTCTTCAAACTCATATTGGACATAAAAATGATATTGGACACTTAAGTCTAAGTAAAAGAGAAAGAAATATGATAGCACAAAAAATTTCATCAAACATACCATTTGATTCAATTTTAGATGAAATAAGGGAGTCTGTTACAGAAGGAGATTTGAAACGTATTCATTTATTGACAAAAATGGACTTAAATAATATAGAAAATAGCTTTATGTTGAATACCACTGTAAAAAACACGAAAATGATGCTGTCAGTATTGATGCTTGGGTTAACCAATTAGGCGATTGTGTTTTATTTCACAAAACCCAACAGTCTGAAAGTGAATTATTTCCACAAGTAAAAAAAGAGGACTTTTTATTAATAATTATGAATGAAGCTCAAAAAGAAATGTTAAGGAAATATGGACAAGATGCAGTTTGTATAGACGGAACACATGGTCTCAATAAATATAACTTCGAATTGATTACCTTGCTAGTTTTAGATGATCTAAGGCAAGGTTTTCCATGTGCTTTCTTAATAACAAATCGATGTGATCAAGTAGTTTTATCAATTTTTTTTAGGTGCTTAAAAGACAAAATTGGTAGTATTCAACCAACTGTCTTTATGTCTGATATGGCAAATTCCTTTTATAATGCTTTTGTAGAAATTATGGGGCTTCCAAAAAATAGACTGTTTTGTACCTGGCACGTTGACCGGGCGTGGAGAAAAAATTTAAATAAAATAAAAGGAAAAGATATGCAAATAGAAGTTTATAAGATAATAAGGACATTACTTGAAGAAACTGACAAGAGAGCTTTTGGAAAAATGTTAGAGTCTGCTTTAAGAAAGTTAATTGATGATCCACTAACACATGATTTTGGCATTTACTTTCAAAATGAATATGCAAATTGTGTTTCTTTTTGGGCGTATTCATACAGAACCCACTGCAGACTCAACACAAATATGCATTTGGAACGAATGCATAAAACCATAAAATATGTCTATTTTCATGGAAAAAATACAAAAAGGTTAGATAAGATGCTGTATGTTTTAATGAAATTTGTGAGGGACAGGCTATTTGATAGAATTATCACATTAAATAAAGGTAAGATTACAAAAAAAATATCTGACCTTCGACTTCGACACAAAAGTAGTCTCAGTCTCTCTAGTATAATATTAGAAAATGCCGCAAGTAATGGGTGGACAGTGCAGTCTTCAGATGGCTTAAATACATATACCATTCAGAAAAATATTGATGACTGTAGCTGTAAACTCCGTTGTCAAGAATGCTGCACTTGTATTCACATATTTTCGTGTACCTGTATTGATTATAGTATAAAATGGAATATGTGTAAACATATCCATTTATTGTGTATGTCCTCGACAAGAAATCTTAATAGTGAGCAGACAATATTTTTATCTGATGAACAAAGTTTTATATTGAATGAAATTTCAAAGAACAATCCAACTACTTCCTTAGATCATGAAATTAACTGTTTAAACTCAGAATGGAGTGATATTTTGAAACAAATAACCAATCGCGAACAACTTCAAGTAGCAAAAGATCACTTGAAATCATTGAAGGTGACCATTGACGCACTGACAAAAGAAAACCTTCAAATAGTTAATGAAAATGAAACGAATACAGAAAAATTAATACCTCACAACCAGAAAATTGTGCCTCAACGCCGCCTTCTTTCCACAAAGAAGAAAATTAATTCTGCAAGATCGATTTGTAAAGCCAAGTCTGAAGAGAAGAATAAAATTTCAGTATCTTTGATATTAGAGAATGATTTTTCTTAATATTCTAAAATAGTTTCATTTAAACATGTAGGTACTTTTAAAATATAAATATGTACAAGTATTAATTTTGTTTTGTTTTATCGATAGTAGTTATCCCAATAAACATAATGTTATAAAAGGGATAAAAAAAATCACAATAAAAATAAAAAAGTAACCAGTCAATAAACTATAAAAAGGTAAATATGAATAAATTTTATTAAATTTCTAAATTACTAACCAGATATTTGTTTGAGGTGTGTTAAACAAGTAGATATTTAGTTTGAAATAACCCCATAATGGGTTTAATTTATAATGTGATCACCTTTAGCTCACGTATGCACTCCAGTATTCATTTTTACATTTCAAACTTACCGCTCAAATGAAATTTCTCGCGGAACAATTTGGTTGGTCGGAGCCAATCAAGGTGTAACGAGGTCTAAATGCTAGTCACTTTGGATGACATTGACAACAATCTTGGATATTTTACTTCAAAGGCAGTAATCGGCTTGAAAATAGCTACAAGGTAAAATATAACTTACGTATATTAAGCGTAAAAAACGCCTGAGCAGCAGAGTTCCGTGACTAAGGTCATATATGCCCCTCATAATTTTTGTGCAAAATTGCATGAGATTTCATCATTAAAAATGCGAAGATGTGTAAAAATATTTAAAGGCGTCACATATTCATCTCCCTTATTTCAAACGAACTGAATTTGGCGTGTCAGTAGAGATACAAAATTCTGAAAAATTTCAACTAATTCAATCAGCAGAGGCTGTGAGGGTGCCGCAGATCTTCAAAAACCATGAAATTTTGAAAGAAATTTGAGAAAAAAAAATAAGCTTATACAAACCTATATATATATATATATTTATTTATTTATATATATATATATATATATATATATATATACCTATATATATGTATATATATATATATATATATATATATATATATATATATATATAAATATATATACCTATATATATATATATATATATATATATATATATATATATATATATAATATATATATATATGTATATATATAAATATATATATATATATATATATATATATATATATATATATATATATATATATATATATATATATATATATATATATATATATATACAGGGTGATTCATTAATATGTGTACATATTTCAAAGGGAAAATTTTGAGCTCAAAATCTGAAGATCAAACCCAATTTGCTTGTACAAAATATTTCTTCTTACTGATATACAGGGTGTTTTATTCAGATTATTGAAAATTAATTTTTTCATTACTCTAATGCTGCTTGATATTTCTTTATGATATTAGGCAGTGAGTTAAAGTAGTTTCGGACACATCAAATAATAGTAAAGAA
Organism: Cynegetis impunctata; assembly: GCA_030704885.1. Lineage (NCBI taxonomy): Eukaryota > Metazoa > Arthropoda > Insecta > Coleoptera > Coccinellidae > Cynegetis > Cynegetis impunctata. Next base: position 475,082 of record JARQZK010003632.1, read on the forward strand.
GACATAAAAGTACATCAAAATCAAAAGAATTGTGCAGCCATATGTTCAACGTTAAATATCTCGAAAAATAGTGGCTCTGGCGTTACGAAAAAAGAGTGCCTTATTTACAGAGAAAATGTTGGAGAATCGAGAAATTATACTAAAATGACAATTCTGCCAGAGGTTTAGAATTTAGGAAACGAAAACTCTTCCCGTGCCCTTGCCGTACGCCACTGCCGAGAAAGTCTTCTTTACTACTATTTGATGTGTCCCAAACTACCTTAACTTACTTCCAAATATCATAAAGAAATGTCAAGCAGCATTAAAGTAATGAACAAAATAAATTTTTAATAATCACCCTGTAAATCAGTAAGGAGAAATATTTTGTATAAGCAAATTGGGTAAGATCTCCATATTTTCAGCTCAAAATTTTCCCGTTAAAATATTTACACATATTAATGAATCACCTATATATATATATATATATATATATATATATATATATATATATATATATATATATAATATATATATATATAGGTATATATATATATATATATATATATATATATATATATATATATATATATATAAAAATGAATATAAATATATGTACATCAGCCATTAAAAATATTTCGAAATTCGTGCCACAGGAATCTAAAATGGATATAATTACAAAGCATTCATTATATATATATATATATATATATATATATATATATATATATATATATATATATATATATATATATATATATATATATATATATATATATATATATATATATATATATATATATATATATATATATATATATATATATCTATATATATATTTATTCGAATTGTTGTTGCCTGTGAACTATTTCTAATCTCTTGATAATTATTAGCAATAACAGGCTTGTTGAATCTTAAAAAACTCGATTTTATTGAAAAGTTGACATTTCGCCACGACATTCGTGGATTTATCAAAACTTTTGAGAAAAAATTGAAATTTCTTTGACATTTATTGATTTGAAAAATTTCTATAGAAACAGATTACTGTTTCACTAAAATTTTTTTCGGCTGTGGCCGTTCTTTGTTATTTATTACGTGCTATTCAGTCCAATATTAACATTCAAATTTGTTATTATTAGATGGTAAGGGAAACCACAGAAACCTTTACCCACGTAATGTTCGAAATAGGTCCAAATTATTTTGATTTTGAAGAGTCAAAGAATAATAATAATAGTGTACTATTTATCTTTTTTTCAAAAATTTCTCATTGCGGCTGTGGCCGTCTTCAGTTATTAATTACGTGCTATTCAGTCCAATATCAACAGACAGGTCCGTTGATATTAGATGGGAAGGGAACCACAGAAACCTTCACCCACGTAATGTACAAAATAGGTTTAAAATATTTGATTGTTGTCTTTAAAAAGACATTACTTGTGATTTTGGAGATCACATGTTCTAAACTATATTTTCTTTCCAGAAAAATTGAAAATTCTAGATGTTCAGATTTTGTCTAAGAAGAAGAGTTGTTGTGGTTAGAATTTGTTTGTTGAATTAAATCTGCGTATATTGAACTTAAATGTTTGATATCTGTTCTATCATTTACGACTTCATTTAAATTTTTTTGAATATGTAACATTTCTAAAATTTCTCTGCGTTTTTGATCTTTTTCTATTTCTAAAATTTTTGTGCTATTAAAGTTGAAAGTATGATTCTCATTGTTTTTATGTTTTATTAGTGCTGTGGTTTGTGTTCTTTTATATTTGTGTGCTTTTAATCTTTCTTCTAAATTTTGAAAAGTTTGTCCTATATATGATTTATTACAATTATTACAGGGTATACTATAAACAACATGAGATTTTTGCAGAAGAGGTGTTTTACTTTTTAATTTAGAATATATTTGTTTAATTTGATTTTGTGCGGTATGGGCTACTTTAATATCGTGTGGATTTAAAATTTGTGAAATTTTATTACTTAAATGAGGAATATATGGAAGAGGAATATATTTTGTGTTTATATTTTCTTTCTTTGATGTTTCTAATGTGTTGTACAGTTTATGAATTCTATTTTTAGTGATTTTCTGTATAAGTTTTATTGGGTAATCGTTTTTTATGAGTAATTTATGGACATCTTGTAATGTTTCATGTCTGTGTGTAGGTGAAGTAAGTTTAAGTGCTTTGTCTATATATCCGATTATTAAACTCTTTTTATATATATATATATATATATATATATATATATATATATATATATATATATATATATATATATATATATATATATATATATATATATATATATATATATATATATATATAAGTATATATATATATATATATGTATATATATATATATATATATAGATATATATATATATGGATATATATATATATATAGGTATATATATATATATATATATAAATATGATATATATATATATATATATAAATATGAATATAAATATATGTACATCAGCCATTAAAAATATTTCGAAATTCGTGCCACAGGAATCTAAAATGGATATAATTACAAAGCATTTATTATGTATGTTTATTTTTCACTTGCATATTATATGTTTATTCCACCTTAGATACGGTTGCTATAAACACACTCATTATGCCCTAGGCCATAACGCCCGCATTTGCGGGCATAATGGATTTAAAATGTCCGCTTATTGTACTAGGAGAAATGAAGCAAATTTCATTGATTAAATACTTCATAATCCTTGTCGTATACGACTCTGGATTTCTCCGGCAATTAATTATTCGCAGCTTTAGCTGCATTTTCTATGATATTCTTGGGTAAATTCATTTTCATTCTCATCATTTCTATTATCCCTCGGGCCAGAGGCCCGCGTGCCGAATGTTTCCCTCCGGGCGTAAGGGTCTATATAACGCACTTGGTACTATTATATATATATATATATATATATATATATATGTATATATATATATATATATATATATATATATAAATAACTATTTCATTATAATAGGTATTTTCTGAAAAATTTTTTTTTCACTGAAATATGTCGCAGACCTCATAATCGGTAAAACTTATTTCAATATCTGAATTATTCGTTTTCTAGTTGAAAGAATATTAAAATAAATCAATAAATACAATAAACGAAATTCGATAAGAATCCGGCATCTGTAGACCTTCTGTTAATCGAAATGTCTTTTTCAACTTTTTAATAAAACAAACTGTTTTGTATTATCTATATTTAACTCCTACATGGGGGACATTCTCGGTTTTATCTACCCAATCCATCTTGAGAGCATAAACCACCGTGTCAGGTAACAATTCTGAATTTCAGGTGAAATTTGATACTCGGCTACCAGACTAAAAGGTATGCACCCGCGTTTTCTTCGAGTTTATGGGTGTTATGTGTATATCGACTTGTATAAAGAACATCAAATTAAAATACGGTCGATGGATGAATATTTTGAAAGTTGGTACTAGAGATTTATTGTCCCATAAGAAAAGTAGATACTATAAAAAATGAGTATATGAATGAACATGCGGAATGCAGATTTCTTAAAACCTCGGAATGCAGATTTCTAAAAACCTACAAACCTTTATTTTTAAATTATCGAGATAATAAGAATAGTATACGACAATCTAAAAAAAATCATTGGTACATAATATTTCGTGTATCACTAATATATTATATTGAATAGTCAGCATTCAGCATATTTATATTAATCAAAATCATATTATTTTATGCACCTACCTTCCTTTCAACCTTCATTATATAATATAATTTTTTAATTAAGATAGAAGGTATTTATATTTACTGCATTTCATTCATTTCAAGATTTGTGGCAACGCTGCGGAGGCTTAGAGAGGTATATTCTCAACGTTCATTATGCCTGCCACAGAAAAGCAAACAACGGTGCAAATACTCCGAATGAATACTTCACTGCAAAACACATGTAAATGGCAACACCGATAGAGACCCAGTCTCATACAATGTCGACCAATCACAACTATAGAACTTCGCGTGACATCGAGTGAATTCGTTGGAAAGCATTAATTGAATCGTAGTGTGATCGTAGTTACTAATGGCCGAAAACAGCAGCGTGTTTACTTATATTGCTCGCGTATTGTTTTAAAATGAGTTTGGTTACTGAAGTTAATTTCAAAAATTTTAATGGTGACTTAGTGGAATATTTGTTATCCCATAACTTTAGTGCACTAAGTTATGAGGATAAAGTTTTGATAAAAACATTGCGACCTACCCCTGAATTAAACAATTTGGTGCAGCGTAACAGACAACAAAACCGCGGTTTTAATACAAGGAATTATGAGAGACATCCTTGCCTAACCGGATCACAGATAAAAAATAAATTATTTTGTTGGCAGTGTTTACTTTTTAATAGTGAAAATGTCTCTGTTTGGGGCCGCTTAGGATTTGAGGATTTAATTCTATAGTTGAAAGTGAGGAATTTTTCACCGATAAAGTAACTTTAAATACCGCACGCGGATTAATATCTTACTTACAAGATGAGGAATTTATATATTTTTTAAACATCCTTAAATTAATTTTTGAACAAACAGAAATAGTTTTTCAAATCTTACAGCACAAGTTTTCAGATGTAATTTACTCACGAAATCGACTCAAGTTTCTTTTGAAAAAAAGTTTATTTAAAAAAACCATTTTCTGTATTTCAAACTACTCAATTCAGCCCAAACCGAAAGAAATTTAGTTACGCAGATATGGAGCTTCACTATAAGCAAATATTTTATGAAATTTTGGATACTATTAGGGTTCAAATAGAAATAAGGTTCTCTGATTTGAAAGTACTGTGCATTTCTTCGACTTACTCAATAAAAATTTGTTTACCCGATTTTCGGCTAATTTTCCAGATAACCTCTTGGAAAATTTATGTCAAAAATACACTTTTTTTGATAAGGTGGCCATAAAAAGTGAACTGTGTGTTGTTTATAATGACAATGAAATTTTGGGGCAAAATGAAAATCATGTGAGGACTATTAAATACCTTTTTGATAATGATTTGAATCAAGATTTACCCCAAGTTTATAAACTCTTATGTCTAATTGTTTATATCCCGGTGACATCGGCTTCCGTAACTCTTAAGAGAATTAAAACTTTTTTACGAAATTCAATGAGCCAGGATTGTTTGAAAAGTATCAGTTTGTTGTCTATTGAAAAGGAATTGGTGAAACTTTTGGCGAAAGACAAAAAATTTTATGAGGATATTATAGATCATTTTGCTAACGTTAAAGATCGCAGAATCCCGCTAATCTTCAAAAATATATAATAACTTTTTATTTGCTCTCACCAGCTGTTAACAAATTCGTTAAGTAGATAGGTGGGTACCTATTTTGTGAAAGAAAGAATTTGATGAATAGACTAATTGGCTGAGAAGAGTTTTTGTGAATATTGTGAATAGGAGTTGTAGGTCTCGAAAGTGAAAACAAATTAATAGCTTAGGGTACTTGTTTTACTTTGATTTTCTTTAAATTATAAGGCGGTTGACCTTGATATCCTAAAAATTTTCGCCTATGGTGTATTTTTTAACAACTCTTGTAGCCTCCTCAAACCAAAACCTCACGAGCCGCCACTGATCGAAATGTAAATAATTAATAGATGAGAATGAAACACAAGCTGTAAGTCAGTAAGAAAAGTTTTAGTATAACATTGCGAGAATTTAATTAATGAACATAGTTTTATTGTTAATCCTATATAACACGAATATTTCAATCGTAGGTAGGTATGTTATCATTATTTATCATTATTGGCATTTGACGCAATCCATTTACGAAACAAATTATAGTCAAAAACTGCTTCAGTCTCTTCAAATCTCATTCAGCAATTTTTATTTATTTTAAGTTATGGACATGACAGGAAATAATAGATATCTCACAACAGTAAGTTAATCGTATGCCATAGCTACGGATTTCTATAATAGGTACAACATCCCAAAACTATTAGCACTAGATTATCTCATCAAACTGAATCCTTCAACCCATCCGAAACGGAAATTCATCAGAGTTCCTCCGATTATCTCTAACTACCCGATTTGACACAAAGACCCCGAACAAGATGGCTGGTGAAACATTGTATCGAAACAGCTGGCACATCAAGCGTCATCCATGACAGAATCTCATCTCTGATTTAGGACCATGCGTACATGGAAAATAAAGCGATTAAGTTTATAGGACTGCCTAATCCGCCATTCTGTGTACCCTGTCCGTTATGTTCTGTGGATCCAACAACCCCTCCAACTTATAAAAACAGAGATGTGAAGTATAAACGAATATTTCAAGCTTTGACAACACAAACCCCCTAGCTAGAAACACTTCATAAAGCAGGAGCGGGCTTGAAGGTAAATTGAATCAGAGCTACTGCCAAAAATATTTTCCGATTTAATTTTTATAATTTTTGGTAGGATGCGATAATATTTCACTTTGTCACTTTCATATGTAAGGATATAAAAAAGATACAACAGTTACGCATGATATTCTCAAACGGAAAAGTACGTTTTGAAACAGCTCTAATAATATGTAAGTAATATATTGGTGTAAATTTTTGGAATAAGCTCACGAGCAATTACTCTATTCGCAAAAATACGAAAATTTTCACAACTAGTTAGCGTTCAAATTCATTTTAAACAAATTTTAAATTCTTACTCTTTTTTTTCATATAAAACGATCAATGGAAGAAGAACTGTATTGCTATCAGTCTGCTCCATTTCATGAATATTGCATTTGCGGTTTTCTCAAATGAATTCACAATTTATGGAAAACATGAATTATTATTCGGAACATTTGAGAATGGGTACATTATGTAATCGTTTCTCAAGTAGGCTAAGTTTTACAGCAATATGTTACAATCCTGAGTAAGTTTAATAGAATCTTTTTTGAAATAACAATTAGAACAATTTACTCATACCTTTTCAAATATACTTTCACTATCTCCACCGATAATTCAGTTTATTGTTTAGCAGATTGAGATACTATTAAATAATTAAACTTGGCAAGAGAAAGATTCAATGTTCATTAGCTAATCTACTTAAATACCTCGTGCAAAACGACGACTAGAAACAGAGGAGGACGGTTGTTCAGACTTTATTGACTTCTTCGAATTTAGCGAGTGCGTGGCAACAACGTATTCTCCGCTAGAGCAACGGAAACCACCGCCACCCGGAGAGGGAGGACATTCCGAACTTTAACCTCCAAGGAGGATCATACAACACTTTGTATTACAGTCCACTATTTACCATTCGTTAACTATTTACTATTTGCATATCTTAATTGTAAGTTAAATAAAGTTATGTAAGTTAAACTCAGTGAATCAGTTAATCTATAATCCACGACCACGAAACAACGGTATAATATTATTAGGGTTCGTTGTGTAAATAAACTATTTCGAATAATATTGCAGGCTACGCCTTCTTTGGTTTATATTGTAAAATAAAAGTTTCATACAAATTAAAACATTTGATGAGCTTTTCTAAGAAGATGTATAAATTTTTATTATGTGTAATATTTTCGATACATTAAATTTTTTTATACTTGGATTGAAAATTATATTATACTGTTGGAAAGAACAATATTCCTACCTACCTTACCAACAATAAAATTTTTATTAGTAAGGTGAATCAGTACCAAAGATCCTAATCACAAAAATGTACCCTTCTTAAAGTAAAGACTACACTGTACAACCTAAATAAAAAGTTTTCTCCTTCCCTACTCCTAAAGTGTATCCTGCAATTTGAATTATGAACAAAAAACACTGTAATATATACCAGGAGGATACGGGCAGTGGAAGTAGGTGCGTACCTGAGTCTATTCAGTAGGTACATATGAAAGTATCATGGTATTGTAGGATGTTGAAAACGTTCATTATATTCGAGAATGGCAATTTCTTTCAGAGAGGCGGATCGAAGAAACCAAGATGGAATCAAATTTCATCGCTAGATCGTGGTTTCATTGTATTATTTGTATTTTCTGATCGGAGTGAATACAACTGTTCGATACAAGATAGATATCTCATTGAAAATTATTCAGATCAACTTATCTACTCTTTCATATATACGCAAATGGGATGACATTAGCAGTTTCATCCATGTTCCAATTTTATAAAATATTTCAATATACCTATTCAATTTTTAAAATTTCTAATATGAACTTTCATTCCATATCATGTATTTGTTCTCAGTAAAAGAAAAGTTTTGTGAAAATTCAGAGCTTGAAAATATTATAACGATCTTTAAGGAGCAACGAAACAAATACATTTTTTAGTAAAACTGTCACAAGGCAATTGTATGATGATAACTCTACAACTGAAACAAGTCATGAGGTTTGAGCATTATATTCCAAAAATTATATACCACACAAATAAAAAAAATTAACAGGACTTTTTTATTCATATACATTAAGTAGGACAGATGAAACTGTTTTAACCCATTAGTGCATCTGATCCGATAAATCGGATCATCATTTTTTTTGGCACTAAGCGAATATAAACATAATCATAAAAAATTTTCGTGCTGCGAACGAAAGGAACAACCTTCTTTTGTGTGTAAATACACAAAAAACCGACTGTATTTGCTGTTTGATATCCAAAAGTCTTTTTTTATTGATCCTGAACCCGACATTGTACAGCCAGAGGAACGGTGGGTAAGTCAAATTAAAATTACTCAATTATAAACAGCTAAAAAATATTATTTGTTATGAAAACAAGTTAAAAAGATATCAGTGAATGGAAGTCTACTGGGGATTCAACATAAATTGGTTTCAGCAGTAAACTAATAACAAGTTATTATGATAATCCGATATATCGGATTGTATGCAAAAAGTGCTTTCCTGTAGATATTTCGTTAGTCAACTGTTATTTATGTATCTATCAGCAGGTGCGTACTTTATGTTTTCATTTCTTTTTTTAAGACTGTCGCTCGCGCATCTCTTGGATGAAATCGAAAAAGATGATGTGGAACAGCCAACTGACATTTATGTTGAACCTCCCGATGACGTAGAAAACGCAGACTGCGATAGTGACGTTAGCGATGAATATTGCGAAGGCAATGTAAATCATCTGGGGTTCAAATTACTAAGAGCTAATTGTGAATATGAAGTACGCACTGCAGTTCTGAATGATAGGCCAATCATAATCAGTAAAACAGCTACTGTTAGTTATTTTGATTTTGGCTCAAGTTTTGAGGAAACATTATCGAAATATGCCAAAACTAGCAAGGCTCATTTGACCAAAACAAAATTGTTTTGGCCATAAGAGTTATTTAGCAGAATACTGACCAAGACTAATTTGTATGCATCGCAGAGAAACCTCAATTTGAATATGACGCTCGATGAGCTGAACGTCTTTCTTTGAGCTCTATCAGTTATCTGGATACTTAAAATCCTAACAAACGAATGTACTGGTCAAGTCGAAGGAATATACCAAAAATACTTCAGGACAGTATAAGACTCAATAGATTTGAACAAATATTGAGACACATCCATCTGAATGATAATCATAAAATTGATTCAGAGGACCAGCTGTACAAACTCTGCGGCCCTTGATTACCGATCTCAATGAAAACTTTAGATATCCTGGTGACCTTGAAGAAAATTTTTCAATAGATGTGTCCAGAGCAAATTTATTTGCACTAAATGTGCAGTCAGACTACATCCAAATTCGTGTTTCAAAAATTACCATACTTCGTAAGTGCATGTTTCTTTGGCATATAATCCGTTATATCGGATGATCTGTATTTTTACGAAAAATATTTTTTTTTATACCTGTGTTTGTTTTTTGTATTACTTCGAACCATATTAACTAGCTTTTTTCAAAAAATCGGTTTTTCCTCCATCTGTAAACTTTATGCACTAATGGGTTAATACAACCGCTAATCTGCTGTTTTAATACAGTGCTATCTGCATCTAATGATAATCGAATAAAACTCAGTGAATCTGATTCGAAAGTATGTGACCTACATCAAATTATTTTCACTATAATGAAATTGTCTTCGTCCGTTTTTCAGACTAATGTTTCAATAAATACCGACGTTAACAGATGGATATCATTAGAGCAAAGTAAATTGTTGAATGTATAGTTAATAGACTGAAATTCTGAACAAAATAAACAATCTAACTAGACTATATGCATCAGGGGTTTTCTATATGAAAAATTCAGAGAACTGAATAATTTTGGCTTTTTATTGCTTGACTTTCCATTAATAAACATCGATTTTAAAAATATCAATTCAAAAATAGATGTACTTTTTTTTTGGACCAATTGTAGTTTTTAAAGACAATAAAATATATTAGAAACTATCTAAAATTATGGAGCCATGGGAGAGTATATAATTTGCTTTTCAGATTACGGTACGCTTTCATTTGATAGGGTACTCCCGAACCAATTTTCGTAATCCAGAATAACAATTTCCACCGCACTCGTAATAACAATATATTAAACCCTTTCTGCTTTTTAGATTTATATAAGTTAATTTAAAAACATTTCAATATGGGTTTACGTAAATTTTTTTTTGAAAAAAAATCTCTGAATATCAATTATATATACTTATATATATATATATATATATATATATATATATATATATATACATATATATATATATATTTATATATATATATATATATATATAATACTATATATATATATATATATATATATATATATAAATATAATATATATATAAATTTATTTTATGTATATGCGTGTGTGTATGTGTAACTATGATATTGAAGATGGTAATTTTATTCACTGACTATTGGGATTCCAAGAAAGGATAGCATTCTTGTTATTGCTTATTAATTCAAAAGCTTATTCCATACGCCATTTTGGCACCACTAAATATATTACATATGCATGATTTCGACACAGTCTCGTGATCCAAGTCATAACTCACCCTGTCCACTATTGCGTACCACCCTTTTTTCGATGTATAGAGAACCGGTACATTACTTTATTACATATACAATGTAACACTATATCTTCGTGATATAATGCGATGTGTGTCATGTCATATATTCTAATAGGAAAATAAAAGTTTAATCAATCAACAAGGCTGAAGTGTATTATGAATTTATAAAAATATATTTGGTTGTATTCAGAGAATGATGCTAACCGAAGTTACAAATAGTTTAGTAATGAAAAATTACTAATTTAATTTACTTTCTAACAACAAAAATCATAACTCCCACTAAGGGGGAGATCTCTAGAGATCCTTTTTGTAACAAAGTTCCTTATCGAACGTTATAGCTTCTTGGCGAATGAAAGAACTAATATGACAGCTGTAGTTATATATGCATATTGTGGTTATTATATTTCATCAATAAACAATAAATTGGGAAACTAATTGATTATACAAGTTGAGAGTGGCGATTGTGAAGTCAGGTACCAGTTTTTGTAAATTTTGGAGAGATACTCCATATGGGCTATGTAATCAATGTACTATTATAGATTGCCTATGATTTTGAAGTGGATAATTGAGTGTGGTGTTCACAAATAATCTATTTTCTATTTGTATTTATAATATCATTAATCGGAATGAATATTCAAAAAAAAAATTTTTTTTACATTTTTAATTTTCGTTCATACATCAACTTTTCTGCTGTAATTTCAGAGGCATTCTTACAATTTCTTTCGGATTAATTTGATTTAAGAATTAGCATTCATGATGCAAAATCTACAATACCCCTGATGCACTTTTTTCGAGAAATTAAGTTACATAAAAATTAATCCCAAGCATATATGTTCTAATTTACTTCTCACAAACAAATCATTATTAAAATATTGAATGTACTGATTGAGTACAAGATAAGGTACATTTCTTTATATTTCAAATTCAATCACTCGATGACAATCGAGACTTTAATTTGAAAATTCAGGTTTTGAAAAAGCAAACAGGAACAAGTATTCTGATATGGTTGAAGTCGACTGTGTGGACTATACGTTTCGTATAAAGTAGGCGCAGTGGAGGTGCGAATATGTGGAAATACAAAAGAGGACAGTAACACCTTGTCAGTGATCTTATAACATTGGTCACAAGTGAGTACGCGGGCATTCATCAATAACGAACCATGTCACACTGAAGAGAAGGTCTGAAAAGTAGGAGAAAATGTTTCATACATTATTCAAATGTAGACTACGTAACTTTCCTTACTTCCATAAACCCTAAGTTTTTCAAGAAATATATACATAAATGTATACTGTCCCAAACGAATGACATTTTACATTCCGGTAATTATAGTACAATATCCAAACATTTCACAAATGAATATTTTTTTCGCTTATCAGAAATTCTTTCCTTAAGCCAGGTTTCTAGGCCAACGTTGACATTTTCATTAGATTCTAGAATACTTTGAGCCATAGGTATATACAGTTTTAGTTTTTCAAATAAATTAACGGGGTAAGCATCAGTTACTTTTTCTCAATCTTAGTCAAAAGGTTTTTCACCAAGTTCCGTGCTCAATCATCCAGTTTTTCAGCCAGTGAGAACTTTGACCTAGCAAAATCTATACCTAGTGAAAACCTCGAGCAAAACATGTGCAGCAAACAAATTCCCAGACGCACTTGATCAAACTCCAAATTGCAAACTTAGTTTCACAGTCAAAATTGCCCTTTGAAAATAAAAAGGTTCGTAACCTTGCTTGAATGGGACTCACTTTAATGTAAGACGTAACCTATGAATGGAGTATTGTGCTTACTCCACCATCGTATTGCTTATATCTTCTCTAAACTGTATAATATTTCTCAACCTATTTTGGACTTTTATATGCTAATTTTTGCAACCAGTCATTCTTTATGAGAACTATGCAAGAAACATAAAGGTTGTTCAACCAAACCAATGAGATTCTGGCCTGAGGTCAGATAGTATTAGAACCAATCCTACTAAATTCAACAAATAAAATATAACGGAATTAATTGCTATTAATCGAACTTGGAATCCATTGCAAGAAGTCTTCATATTAATAGCTCCATCAGAAGGACAAGCAATAAGATTTGATGAGGAAATTAAGTGTTCCTACCAAGTTCCTACTAAGCCTTGATATACATAGGGGAAATACGTACAAAACGACATAATGGCCATAATTTGAATTTGTCCGACCCTAGGGAGCAACTGACAATCACGAGGCCCAAATGTCTTTCAATAGCCTGTTGAAACGTAAACGCGCTCCTGTCACTCGTCTAGCGGTACACGGCCGACGACAAGTTTTGATAAGCAACGAGTTTCTTTTTCAACTGTAGTCAAAATCTTAAATTTTTCACTACTTCAATTCATCTTCTGTTACTGCTGTATTTCCAAAAAACATATCAAATTTTTAAGTTTAGATATTTCAAAACCTTGTATGGACTAAATGGCATACATAGACAACGAACAAAATAATTAACATATGTCCATAAGAAGTAAAGCAAGGTGATCAGCCTAATTTGGCTAATAATTTTGTTTGCTTCACATATGTGCTAGAATGCCAAGTAATTATGAAGGCATAACTCAGCCTGAATCCTAGACTGCTTACTCATTGCAGAGAGCTATAGGGGCACTTCAAAATAATGGAATGGGCTGATTATGAGTATCATAAATATTCGATGTTTCGCAAGCTACGCTTCAAAGTCTTGCTGTAGGTAGTAAAAAAGCTTTAGAGGCCAATTCAAAAGTTTTGATGTTCAAAATTTACTTTTCCTCCGGATGTGGAAAGTGGATTAGTGAAACATTTGAAATAACTTATATCTCGAACATCGGGGCGAGAACTAGATTTTGAGGTGACTGAAAAAAACGAGTTCGTACATAAATTCAACGCCCAAAAAGGACTATATGGAGAGTAATGGATGGATGGATTTCTGAGACGAATTGAATCAATCTTTCAATTGATCAAATTTAAAAAAGCTTTTCCAGCGCTAATTAAATCAGCTAGAACTTGGAGATTTCAGTATATGACTTATAATGCTGGTAAATCAGGGCTATCTACTCTACAAAAAATCCATACAATTGGAGCTACTATTGGAAGAAAGCAAGTTGGCGTAATAACCAGTATATGCCATGGAACAAACACTACTGTAATTTGTTATGTAAATGCCATAGGTACAGTTGTCCCGGCGATGTTGATAAACACGAAGAACTACCTTGTTTAAGGATCTCCTCCTGACACTTTAGTTATAGCTCAACATTCAGAGTGCATGACAAGTGAAATATTTCGAAAATGGATGAATCATTTACAAATTTTTGTAAAAGAATTTGTCAACAGAGATGTTTTGTATATGAGTTTTTCCGTGAATAACATACCCCATAAAACTGTCACAATGATCCATAACTGAATCATGCTGATTGCACTCACCATAAGTCAAATACTTCTTTCGATTCTTTTCAAATGAGTCTCCTTTCTAATAAAGCGATCGTTTTAAATATCTTATTGAGGAAAGACTTGTATGACAATGTTGAGAAGGAGGCTCTTCCTTCCTTCATGTTGTTCCATGGTTTGTTTTCTCTTTCATTTTTAGCGAAAATGTTGATAAACATGAGATTTCAATACAACATCATATTTTAATATCAGAAGAACTAATTTTAAAAAGTTTTCATCATTGCATTCCGACCCAAGCAAATAAGCCCCTTTACCTATAAGCTAACCCTATAAACAATGCAATGTCGATTTACCTCTCCAAGAATAATTTACTTATTTTTATCTGTTTCTCCTTCTCTCTTCAATGATTTTTATTCATAAGAGTATCAACGTCACCTTCTTGGCATACTTACTTGCATTAGGTACACCTGTCAGAGTATGTTCATGGTAGACCTTCTGTTGATGGGATACTCAGCTTTATACATTTGTTATTGAGTTGGTAATCTTAATTTTTCGTGGCAAAAGGGCTCAAGTTCTGAATCTGAAGGTTGGTTTTGGTTCAACCTAGCTGTTATTGATAGAGAACACATATTTGCAGTTCTTTCTTTCTTCTCCTTCTTTTTCGCACCAATTTTGTAAAATGGTTTCATAGTGGAATCGATGTTAAGAAATATCGCGTTGAAGTAAGATAAACATACAACACCAACGAATAACACTAAACGTGACAATCATATTCGAGCTACCTCATGTCTCTAACAGTATTGTCAAAATATTGTACTTAAATTCACTTACTCGGATCACACTATTCGATGAGGACTTCTGACTGGTGGTTTTTCTCAAAATGTAGGATAAATCGAAATCTACTATTCCTATTTTTAGTTGAACTGGTAATAGCATGACAGTAAACTCAAGTAAGGTAATTTCTATCCAAACGCATTATACTTCAAAAAAGCACCGTCAGTAACGTAGCAAAAATGCTTCTGTACGATACGTAACTCATCAGAAGATTTACCAAGTAATTATTTCGATAGGTTATTACAATGGCATTTTGATAATATAAATTCACTTGAATGAAAATGGGTTACTGGTATTTCCTTTTTTAATAGTAGGTACTTTATTTCGAGCATTAGATACATAAGTATTTCTCTGTGTACTCATATAATAAACGACAATTTCAATTATTTACCCAAAAAAAAAATTCAAATGGAACGTGAGTATAACAGCAAACTTCACTCTTGAAAGCTTTTCTGAATGAAAGTACAAATTAATCCTCAAGAAAGGACTGAACAGTGCAAGCACACCGTGTAAATAATTCTTGTTGGAAGTGAGACTATAGGCAAAAAGCAACAAGCAGGCATCACAAACTTGAGAACGGTAGTTGAAGATTGTTTAGAAGTTTCTAAGTGTACTAAGATGGGATAATCTGCCGACCACAGCTTCCATTCACATTTCAGGTAATAAAGAATGAGCACAGAGATGTAGCCATAATTTAACTCGAAGGGCTCATGTATAAGTGAAGTTACAATCAAGTTGATTCAGATTGTATCTATATAATCACGTACTTGAAATAAAATTGATACATTGTTCATTCTTTTCAATCATATATTTCAGTAAATAAAACATTAATAATGAAGTTATCTATTGATCAATGTTTAGAATATAAACAATTTCATGTTTCAAAGAGTTATTCGTGAGAAATAAATTGGCTGAGTTGGTTTAAAGATATTATATTCAATCGAAAAGTTGAATTGTCATTCCTGTTGTTTTTGGAGACTGTTCGATAATAATCAACTCAACGAATGCAAGATATCCATGATACTCTTCAATTATAGGGATATTCACTCAATAATAAAACAACAAACTTGAATGTTGTATGACTATAGCTTACGCAATGAAAGTTTATATATTCAATGTCACCTACCATTTTGTATTTTAAATTTGTATTAAAATGTAAAATGATAATTTGAAACGAGTACCATACTTACTATAATCAACTCATGACTTCTATAATTGATACAAACAAATGGACAAAACAAAAAGTATTTCAATCTTATAATGAGATATATTCAAATTATTATCATACAATATAGAATATATATATATATATATATATATATATATATATATATATATATATATATATATAAATATATTATTTTTGGTATTTTCTTGGAAATAAGGTTCATATTGAACGTCAAAATTACATGTTCTTTAATAAATCATCCAAACGTTTCGGCCATGGTTTTGGCCTTTGTCAATGGAAACTAAAATAAGCAAAAAGTTTGTCAGTTATCAAAGTAAAATTTTTCACAAACAACAGCACACCTCTACAATCAGAAAACAGGTATTTTGTTCCAAAACAATGTTACATATTAACAGTGATATACAGAAAAATAAAATTCGAAATAACGTACAACAATTATGACAGATTCAGATTCAATGTTTTTCTCTTTTTTAGGTTATTACAGGATTCATAGAAATTCTCACCACAGTAGAAACGCAAACAGACACTGTATAAAAATAACACCATAAGATAGACGTAAGCAAGCGTGTTAGTCTATCTTATTGTGTTATTTTTATACAGTGTCTGTTTGCGTTTCTACTGTGGTGAGAATTTCTATGAATCCTATAATAACCTAAAAAAGAGAAAAACATTGAATCTGAATCTGTCATAATTGTTGTACGTTATTTCGAATTTTATTTTTCTGTATATCACTGTTAATATGTAACATTGTTTTGGAACAAAATACCTGTTTGCTGATTGTAGAGGTGTGCTGTTGTTTGTGAAAAATTTTACTTTGATAACTGACAAACTTTTTGCTTATTTTAGTTTCCATTGATAAAGGCCAAAACCATGGCCGAAACGTTCTGATGATTTATTAAAGAACATGTAATTTTGACGTTTAATATTATATGAACCTTATTTTCAAGAAAATACCAAACATAATATATACTTTGTGGTTCAAGAAGTAAAACTAACAATATAAATATATATATATATATATATATATAAATATATATATATATATATATATATATATATATATATATATATATAAATATATTAATATATATATATATATATATATATATATATATATATATATATATATATATATATATAATATAACCGTCTACCTTTTCGTTAATTTATCTATTTATTTATGTCAATCTTTTCATTGTATTATTTTTCAATTAATTAATATAGTATGAGAAAAATCGTAGGTACAGAAAAGTGGTTTATAATCAACGTTCTATTTATGCTCTAATGAGAGTCTCTTATTTAATTTTTGAACTAACATTATCGAAGTCACTCAAGCAAGTTAGTTGTTTTATTCAAATTAAGACCAGTTGGTAGCTACTCAGTATTTGGTTGAATTAATGAATTACAGGCTCACTCTCCATATACCTTGATAAGAGCGTGATTTTTGCTACACGAAAAAAGAGGTTCATTGAAGTTAAAACTATGTGTTTCGCTCGAGTGATTATAATACCTACCCATGCCTCTGGAAATCATTTGAATTTTTATTTTAATTAAAATGTACGTGAAATATTCAGATATCAGTTATTTTAAAAATAAATTAATAAACCCATGAAGCTCAATTATGATATGAACTTCATCGATAAGAAATCGAAACAATAATATAGGATAAGTATCTAAAATTAATGTTAACTTCAAAATATTAACATAATTGAACAAATAAACCAAGAGCATATCATCTAAAAAGTGTTTTTATCTATTAAATGTAAATAATGTTCCGTCCCTAACTCCTACCCTGGCAACTGTATATCCTCGAGGGTGTTTACTGATCTGGTCGGCAAATAGTAATAGCCTCTCGCATACTCAACTTGAATATGGTGAGAATAATGCCTTCATTATGTGAGATTTTTGTTGCGGAAAGGAAACTCTCATTCAAAACTACAAAATATTTCTAGGGTACGTCCATTCTTGTGGTTGGAGAGTGTGTAGAAGGCCTTGTTGACTCGTTAGAATATAAAAACATGCATAAACGGTGGTTAATCGGTAGTGAAATGTTTTCGTGAAAATAATATAGTTGAAAGTGCGTTCATAAGTACACATCTTTGTTTGAATAAGTTGAATAATATATTTTTATCTGGAGATTATAGAAGTTCCATATATAATATAGCTGCTTTTATTGGAGAAAAAATAAAATTCAGCAGGCAAATGAATAACAAGCTGCAAAATAGAATATAAATGTAAGAAATTAGGTTTGAATTAGTAAAAAATATTGAGTAGAGGTGCATTCGAAAGAAAATAGAATGCTACTATCAATTTAACAACAACTTGGAAAATATAATATAAATGAATAAAATTAAAATCAAATTTGTAAAAGATAAGTAGTATAAATTTGAATATACCTACACGGCGCTAAGGTCAGTTAAGTATTCTCAATTGAACACTATCAGAGATAATCCCAACTGAACTGTTGTACCTATAAATTTTATTTTTCAATTACTAAATAATTTATTTACTAATTTGAATACGTTTTTTAAATATAATTATAAGTATGGCTACATTTTGAATGGAAAATAAAAATCTTATGAATTTTGTTGAAGTATAACTTTCACACATTCTATTGGCATCCATTTTGCTCATAAGTTCGTTAGGTCATTGATTATATTAGTAGGTAAACAGAAGTACTGGAATAGTCAATACATCTACTAACTCCAACTGCACTGTTTCCTATTGTCTTAATAGTTTTTTATTAAGAATTTTGCTCTTCAGTATTATTACAAGTTGACTTGCCTCAAATTATTTGCTCAGAGTTTCAACAATTGAAATTCTGTTTACGACTTGACGATTTTGTTACCTGGTAAATACGACACAAATTGGCAGAAGAAGATGATCTCGATTTACTCAAGTTTTCAATTTCAATATGTTATATAGGGTCAATCCTATGTCTATGTCTCCCGGACAATCGGGAGAGATGGTCCACTTTTTTCCGGGACAGATGACCATAGTTTTATGTGAATGAAGGTTTTGTTTCTGGCACTGTCAACTCATAAATATGTTCTCATTTGCAGATGCCAAACAAATATATGAGAAAATCGTTACAGATATGCGGTACATGGTCACAAGATGATTTGTCAGAGGCAATCAAGAGTGTTGTTAATGGAAATAGTTCGGTTTGTAGAGCTTCTATTGAATTCAACATACCACGTTATACCAAAAGGGTGACATGGTCCCTAGCAGCGTCTTTGGAAAAGAAAATGGAGATCGACTATCGCATTATATTATATATTTTTCTTTACATTCGTAAAGATAAAGAGAAAAAAGCCCAGGAAAAAAAGCAAAATACAGACGAAAAGGTCGTAAACAAAAGAAAAAATGTATTCAATATTGAAAAGAGAAGGAAAATGGAATCTTCTAGCAGCAAAGAAGATGTAGAAAATATTCTGGAAAGTGATGAAATTGAGGATTGTAGTGAAAATTTGTGCGCAGAGTGTGGGGAAAACTATAGACAGACTAAATAAAAAGTTGACTGAATTAAATGCGTACATTACCTTATGGCGACTTCTGTCAAAAAGGTGGAAACCTTGACAAAAAGGGCAAAAAACTCCGAAGCATTAGAAATACCTAATTACTTTTTCTATGGACGTCACTCCTTGACGGCATGGAAGAGATGGCCATACCACTTATTTTCAATATTTTTTTTAGGGTCATGTTTTGTTTCTTCTCAGAACTGAATAATGTATGTTGTACTAGAGTCATTATAGCTTTACTTTATAATTAATTATCTATTAAAATAAATATATAGGGTTTGTTTTCAACTATTAGAAAAACCATGGCCATATATCCCGGACTTACCCTATATATATATATATATATATATATATATATATATATATATATATATATATATATATATATATATATGAATACCTATAAATAAATATTCACAAATACATATTAGCAATGATTGACTTACATTTTCTCTGCCAGAAATTCCAAACAATGTGGGGTCTACTCTATCTAGAACAATTCGTTTTAACATCAGGTTAATATCTGGTGCAATGATGTTGAAGACTTCTACAGATCAGCATAGAGTCCTTGGTATTATATGCAGATATTAAGCAGACATAAATATATATTATGTTGAGTTTTTTCGGTTTATTTTTGCTGCAGGTCATATAGTGTAAACCCAAAAAGACTCTGTCTTGCCCTCCTTCGAAGGCCAAAGATGAAAGGCTTAGCTCCACAAAAATTACCCATAATCAACAACACATATCAAAGTGAATATTCGATTATACGAAAATGGGCCATTCTTACTATGTATATCAGTTGACACTGGCCTAGCCAAACTATGAAGCACAAATTTGATTTTACTCAATTAAGTAGTGATGACCTCAGCAAGTGACTTCCATGTACCTACATCAGGAGAAAATATGTATGCCTAGGAACTTGGTATCATCAGTTTCACTATGATACACTTTATTCATATAAATTCCACCGTCTATAAACCATTGTGGTGCCTTTATGCGCTTACTCTCACAATAATTAGGATATTATCCAAATTCGAACCAACAATGAAGATGTTACTATTATCGGTAAATCAAAATTCTTTCGAAGTGAGTTAATCTGGGAGGTCATTTATGGCAACCAAAAATAAAACTAGCTCAACAATCGAGCCCTGCTGAATTCAGACGAAGAGAAACCGTCTACTGAACTAATTTCCACAAGAGAAAGAATGTGACATCTACCAAATAGAATTCAATCGTCGAAACACTACTCTCAGTAAAATCCATATATTGAAATTAGATAACAAAGCTGAATGATACACAAAGTCAAGAGTCTTCTTCAAATCTAGAAAAAGGTTTAGTAAGTACCATCCACTCGCAAAATATCTCAATGTATTTTCCATAAATCTCATGGTTGCTTTTAATTTTTCGAGAGTTTTTCTGAATCCAAACAACTCATTAATATTTCATTCGATTTGGAGGGCTTGATCATATGGGAAGAAATTAACCTCTACATAACCTGTGATAATAGAGGAATAATAGAAATGGGACTGTAGTTAGCAACCTCATTCTGGTCGCCACCCTTATGCAACGAAACAACTACTGGCATTTTTAGACAGTCAGGAGAAGCAGATATTAGTTGAAACATTATTATTTATGGAAAAAGTTAATGGTTCAAAAATAGAACTCCTATTCCTCTTCAAAATCTCCTAAGAAAGATCATACTAATCTGGACAGCTACTGTTTTTCAATGACTTAAAACCATATCTGACCTGAACCTGTATCAAATTAGTGAACTTGAAAGCAATAGCAGATGAGATACATATCAGAATCAGACTAGCACCATCAGGACAAGAAGATAACAAGGCAATATTTATATGATCAGCAATAGGAACAAAATAGTTGAAATTATTCGCTTCGATATCATATTTTTTATGTCGTTGTGTCAGTTCCATGTATAATATTTATGAACCTCCACCTCCACATTTGGATAAAAATAATTTCTTATTGTCTTATCATGAGCGTAAACTTTCTTTTCTTAAGATTCAGCTTGTATCTTATTCTCAGCTAGTTTGGTGAGGTTTTAAAACGATCTCTCCTAAAATACAAATGAGGTTCATTCACTAACTTCACTTGATATCTCGAAATTGCTTCTCATCTTCATTAAGCCAATAGACTCCACCGTAGATCCATCTATCCTTTCAGGATATGAAGGTGCAGATGCCTGATTGTATTGTGCAATTGATTGTAAAATTCTTCGAAAGCAATACATAGTTGTATATAATATAGTCGTATATGATTTTCTATTCTCTAGAAAACTCCAACGATACCCCTGGAGGATAGTATGCAAAATCAAATTAAGTCAAAGATTTACATTTCTTTATAATAGAAGTATTAGTGAGTTTAAGGGCATATACTGAAATTTTCTGAGCTCTATGGTCAGAAAATAACACACCAAATAAAGCTTCATAAGCTTCCTTTCACCTCTGTTATTATTCAGGATATCTCCTGAAGGGCCACTCCTGAAGTATCTCTCTTGTACCACTCAAATTAACTTTGTTTGAGTTTTTTTTTGAGTTTTCGCCCTGAAGCAATAACATTCCATTACAAGCCCTAAATTTTCAGAATTTCAGATACAGAATTAGTGGATATCCCAAAGTCAGTAGCAGTACTATCATCAACGTTCATGATGCAAAGTCTTTTTGTACGGCCCCCGTATCTACAACTTTTCATTTACATTCTCATCGGTCGCCATGCATCGTTTTGATCTAGGATTGACTGTTTCAACTGCGATATTTTTATAAAAAATATTGCCGAAACCTCATGAACTGCCTCCCAAATCAATCAAGAATTTATTTGAACACTGAACACCACATTTTGTTGTAATAAATTCATGTTAATTTTTTGATTTAACACTGAAATCCGTGCAAATGATACAAAATCATTCATCCCAAATATATTGCTCACGTCGTTCAAAGACACTTTTACTTAATATAAATTATTTAATATAAAAACTTTTCACACAATGAAAATTTTTTTTAGTATTACCATATCAATCAACTTAACCGAAACATATATATATATATATATATATATATATATATATATATACATATATATATATATATATATATATATATATATATTTATATATATATACCTATATATATATATATATATATATATATATATATTATATATATATATATATATATATATATATATATATATATATATATATATATATATATATATATATATATATATATATATATATATATATATGCTGGTATATCGACAATTGAAATTCCTTTATAGAACATTCCTGTACTGGCGAACAAAATAAGTCCAAGTACAACAAAGATTTAATTTAATCCTCCCCAATCGTAGGCGGCGACTTCGCTGGTAATTTGTTTTCCCGATTCACTGCGACAGAACAAATGAACGACGCTTGGGAGAGCAAAACAAGCGAACAAATAGACAGGATTCCTGTAATTATAAGATCCGTATAAATGCCCCTAGAGATAAATGAACGGCGATCGCACTAGAGCAGCAAATCAAAGCAATAGCGTTGATTCTCTATAAATAAATGAGAATCCAGAGACGTATGAATACCTGCTTTAGGGATGCAAAATCGAAATAATAATGAGAATCTTGTTAATTCAAAAAATTTCACAAACACCAAGACAATTATTAATTAATCCAAAAGTAAACTCTGAATTCAAAAAATGTGATAATTTTCATTTATTATTGATACCTGTAATCTCTTTATATATTTATATATATATATATATATATATATATATATATATATATATATATATATATATATATATATATATATAAACAGATCTATATTTACCTATAGCATTTACTATACGCTAATATACAATTTCTTTCAGTGCATAATATGAAGTTATTATAGCAACTGGGAATAACTGAGAACAACTTATGCCCTTTTGTACCTGATTTTTTGATGTTTTCTCCGGATATATTTGTTAGATGTATTTCGTTTCATTACGAATGACAAGACGGATACACTGCGGTAGGTGGAACGAGCCTCACAGCTTCACGGTTACTTGAATCGATATTCCTCCTTTTCAATCTACACTGTGTAATATACTTCCTACGTTTTCAGGTTGCAAGCCCTTTAGTTTTTACAGACCTCAGTGGTAATTTGTAGTCAAGAATTGGATTTAAGTAGTATGAATAAGTATATTATTTTTGAGTAAGTTATATAAAAATTATTTTTTTTAGCATATCTGAAGTACAGGAGCACATATACATAAGTATATTTATATATATATATATATATATATATATATATATATATATATATATATATATATATATATATAGGGTGTCCCACCAGGAACCAAGCCATCACCAAATGAGTATGGTTTAATTTTCTGCGTATTGCTTTTGACAGATCCAACATTTATAAAATTTTGTATTATATTTTTAACGGTACCTATTTGGTGATGGCTTGGTTTTTTGCGGATACCTAGCAGCAAAAATATCACATGTTCTTGTTATCACTTTATTACACTCTCCATAAATAATAAACAAATTCAGGTAATCTTCGTTTGTATAATTCAAACGACTTGGCATGATTGTGTTACTATATATAATAATTTTTCGAATAATTACATCTCTTTGGAATTTGTTTCCATGGTAACCTGACCGAGAACAAATATGGCATCACACGCCTACTATTACAAAATTTCAGGAAATCATTTTTTTAACCAGAAACCATTAATTTGCAAATATTTCGAAAACTATAACATTTAGGAATAGGCGACCTTATACAAAGTAGCCCTTATTTTTGATACTGAATCGAATAAAATAATAAAAATTTTAGGTAATCATGTGAGAAAATGGACTTTTTGTAGTTTTTCAACATCCATTTTTATAATACTTTCCTGAACACCCTGTATATTAAATGTCAAAATACTATTCATCTTACGCTGAAACAGAACCACCTCTATTAGGAAATTTATCTTTATTGGGCAGTAATGCCGTTTTTCTTGAAGAAAAATATGATTATTACTCGATCTGCATACGTAATTTTTGACAAATAGATTCAAATATTTCCGAAACAGTTGGAGATAGGTATAGGACATTATATATAAAATCTATCTAGAATTTTGTGAAGAATAAAAAAATGTAATAATATATAGGGTGTCCTATTTGAAATAAGCAAGCTGATACCTACTTCCGGTATAACCGGAAGTGCCATCACCTTGAAAATATTTTAGCCGGATGTCCCCCATCGACATTAGTACACAGATAAATTTTCAGATATTTCCTATGTTTAGTTTTCCATATATCCATCAATGCAGCTCCTGGTGGGACACCCTGTATGTATATATATATATATATATAAATATAAATATATATATATATATATATATATATTTATATATATACGTTAAATTAATGAGAATATAAAAATCGTTATTATATTATTAGATATTATAAGAATCGTTAAGATAATGTTTCAACCGAAGAATTACTATAAATGAAGATTTCAACGTAGAATTTTTTTTTCAAACTGTAAATTTGATGCATTTCAGACAATAGTTCTTTCTGAAGTTTCTATATATATTATATATATATATATATATATATATATATATATATATATATATATATATATATATATATATATATATATATATATATATATAAGTATATATTTTTTATTGGTTATTGAAATACATTACCTGTTCAGCATCAGAAAGACAATTTGTTATTCAACATAATACTCACATTCTACAATTTATTGCAAATGAATTTTTTATTGATCTCTTAGTTATTCGAAAATACTAATCATTTATTTATTGAGACTTACCGACCTCTATCGAAATTTTTCATCTGAATATCTAGTATTTATGTTTTTTCAATGTCCTATAAAAACATTTGATTTTTGGTACCTTTTGTTTTAATACAATTAAATTATGGTAACATATTTCAACACAATATGATATATTTTGATGAGAGTAGTAGGTAGCTAACTACCCTATTAGTGTCTTAAACAATAAGAAGTCATGAGTTATACGCAAAATAAATAGTTCAAACTTTTTCGTAAAATATCATTCAATTCGGTTCGTAAGATACTTATTTAATTTGTATTAGTGTAGCAATCTAAAAATATTTAGACTTATAAGTAAGCTACTTATTGTAGGTGAGTTTAAAAACTGCAATAAATATGAAAATATTTATTTTCGTGAAGCTTACAGTCTTACAATTTTTCTCTTTTTTCTCTTTGTTCTTTTTTACACGTACTTGTATGTTTATCTGTGAGCATGTATAATGTTATTGAAATTTTAGAATTTTCAAGCTTTAAAAATTATAATTTCAAGAATGTTTCACCAGTTTGGCCTGTAGTTTCTCAAACAAATATGTTAAATTATGAATAACCTGGACCACCATTAATTTACCCCGTCTGATATCAGTTTTATTTTCCGAATACATGGATATCAATGTTTCCATTAAATTAATTATTTTTTACAATAGTGGAAGTTCCTCCTGCGCCCTATCCTGTTCTTTTGCCGTTAGTCTGTCACACAGTGGTGCCGGAGAATCCTACACCTCTCCCCCAGAGAAGAATCGATCGTTCTGTGTGTCTGTGGCACCAGGCAAAATGGCGGACCTGAGAGACGATTGTATCCCAACGCCTACGTCATTGCCATGCGACGAAGACAATTGTCAACGCGGAAACACTGCTACATACGAATTGCAGAAAAATAAAATTGTACAATTCCATATAATATACAACCACAAAAGAAACTGCAAAGGACATTAAAATGTCAAGTTTGATTTTAAGTTGTTTTTTTATTAGATTTTAACAGGGTCAGAGAATGTCCTGAATTTTTTCATTAGAAATGATAATTGATTTAGTGATGTAACGCTTGGGGTCAAAAACTAACAAAAAAAAGTTATAGTTTTTTGTAAAATAGATTATTTGCCATGAATATATAAAGCTTGAACTACCTATATAACAAAGAGATATGAGGTTAAAAAAAGTTTATATTGTTTTGTAATAGGTATTTTGCTATTTTAAGTATAAATTTCAAATTCATAATACGAATTTACTCACTTAATTATCGAAATGGTTTATATTTCTATTGAAAAAAGTGCTCTTCCATGAATACCAATATTTTAAAATAATTTTAACGAATTCTTTTCGTCCTTCAAGGAAGAATGTTATGACATTTGACGCTGGCACCACACACGATCGAAACACTAGACAGTCTCCTTTGCTCTGCAGCTTATCAGTAGCGTCCCGTCCGTCTACCATTAGTTTCTAAGAATAGCACTCATGTCATGCGAACAAATCATAGCGCCGTCTATCGGAAACCGAGGGACATATCACTCTAGGAGACCAAACAGAATCTCAAACGTCGAAAGCTCATGTCACTTTATACCCATAGGTGGCCACCATAGATGCGAAGTCCTGCACCCTACGATGTTTCATAGGGCATGCAGGCAGTGCTGGTATTTTTCCTAATATTTTCAGAGACAGGATCGGAAGTTGATATTGAAAATGAAAACTTAATGGGGTTCTTCTCCTTCTTTCTCTTTGTCCCCATTTATACCTCACGGTGTTGGGTCTTTCATCCATCTCTTAAAGGTGTTCCTTTCTCTTGCCATTCTTCGTATTTCTGTTGTGATTTTTCCTCTCTTCCTTGCCATTTCCTCTATTGATTCTTCCCACTGGATTCTCGGTCTGCCCCGTTTTCTTCTTCGTTCGGGTCTCATATTGAATATTTTCTTGGGTATTCTTTCTTCCTCCATATAAACCAAATGACCGTACCAGCTTAGCTGTTTTTCTTCTATTTCTTATACTTAATGGGGTAATTATCATTATTATAATCCTAATCACACACTGAATCTGTCCAGCGTTAATGAATTTTCATTTTCAATAATAAGTGCCGATCCAGTCCAAAAATATGATATTATGATACATTCGAGCATTGCTATACTAACTCTGCCGGCAAGCGTGATGAAAGATCCAAGGATGTAACACATTGCAAATTTTTGCAGCTATGGTGGCCATCTATGTGTGTGACTTTTCGACGTTTGGATTTTCTGTTTGGCCTAGAGTGATATACCTCTCGGTTTCTGATAGACGGCGCAATGATTTGTTCAGATGTCATTGGTGTTCTTCTTAGAAACTATTAGGTGGTTATGTGAATTGGATATCGTTGCCCACTCGTTCGATGGACGGGATACTTGTGATCAGTTTGTTTCAGAGCGAAACAGACTATCTAGTATTTCTATCGTATGTGGCGCCGGCGTCGAATGTCATTTGAACGATGAATAGGAATTCGATGTCGTCAGATCTCATGTAACTAGCGCAGTTGGAGGGTTGATTTAAATACTCATCAATTTTTCAAATGAATTTCTCAATTGGTTTATTATCTTTATCATACACGTTGTATCTGTTTAACGCAAAATAAATTTGTATGTATGTATATATATATATATATATAATATCTAATCTTAATAGTGTGTCATACACTATCAGGGTTCTGAAAAAAACACTAGATGACAATGTCATTAGAATGTTGTACTTCGCAAATTTTTATTCTAGACTGAAATTTGGGGTCATTTTTTATGGCAAGAGCCCCGATTTCGATAAAGTCTTCATTGCACAAAAAAGGCTAATTAAAACAATGTTTAATATTAAGTTCAGGGAGTCATGTAGAGGGGTTTTTAGGAAAAATAACCTTCTAACGGCTACAGCCATCCACATTTATGAGTGTATAAATTTTCTACTCAAAAATGAACAACTTTTTTCTGACTACCAAAAAAACAGTTCATATAACACTAGATCCATAATGCTTAATTACCCTAAGCACAATATGACGTTTTACCAACGGTCTCCACTTTTTAATTGCATAAAATATTTCAACGCGTTACCCGACTTTGTAAAAACCGAAAGCAATCCAAAAAAATCTAAATCTAAACTTTCGAATATTTAGTCACAGTCGAACCCTACTGTGTGCAAGAATTTATTGATTTTAAAATGTGAAAATTTTATGTGTTTCTATGTCTACTTTAATTTTATTTAATTAGTATTCAATATACTGTTTTTGACGTTTCTTTAGTTCACTGTAATTTTTTATATTATAATGATTCTAAATGAATAAAAATATCTATCTATCTATCTATCTATCTATACTATCTATATATATCTATATATATATATATCTATATATATATATATATATATATATATATATATATATATATATATATATATATATATATATATATATATATAAAATATATATATATATATATAGATATATATATATATATATATATATATATATATATATATATATATATATATATATATTATATTATATATATATATATATATATATATATATATATATATATATATATATATATATATATATATTTTATATATATATATATATATATATATATTTATATATATATATATATATATATATATATTTATATATATATATATATATATATATATATATATATATATATATATATATATATACGTATATACCTAGTTTTATACCGGGTGTCCACGGAAGGTGGCTAGCCTCTATAACTTTTTTGTTTTCGTAGATATAATGAAATGAAATTTGGAAGATCTATTTAATGTATAAAACTACATTTTCTGACAAGTAACTCCACTTTATGCAACTTCCGGATTCACCGGAAGTGACACAAACTTTCGATTTTTAAATAGGACACCTTTTATATTTTCAGTTTTTTTGTCACCATATGACATTTAAAATACAACTATGTATCATTTTTTTTTACTTTCTGTAGTCTTTTTGTAATTTTTTTTTGAAATAAATTTTTTTTCTAGAGGGCTATGGGTGCGTCCAAATAACTAATTTCGGTCCAAAAATATTTGTTAAAATATAACTTCACTGTTTTCGATCAAAATGTTTCAGCTATGTGAAGTTTGATTTTAAAATTTTTATTACAATTTGTTTCAAATAGCAACATGGTGGCTCGTCGAAAAAAAAAGATCATTTTATTACGATTAATTTGATACCGCACGGTATTAGGTAGAAAGAAAACTTACGATATAAAACTGAAATCCCGTTACCTAGAATTTTCTTTTGATAAATAATCTTTTTGAGATAAAAACAAGTAGGTAACAAATGATACATGGTTGTATTTTAAATATCATATGGAGACAAAAACTGAAAATATACTAGGTGTTCCATTTAAAAATCGAAAGTTTATGTCACTTCCGGTGAATTCGGATGTTGCATGGAGTTGAGTTACTTGTCAAAAAATGCAATTTTATGCATTTAACAGATCCTCCAAATTTCATCTCATTGTCTCCGAAAACAAAAAACTTATAAGGGCGAGCCACCTTCCGTGGACACCCAGTATATATAGGTAGGTATGCATATATATATATATATATATATATATATATATATATATATATATATATATATATATATATATATATATATAAGTATATTAATAATATCAAATCATCAAAAAATTTTTCAAGGATGCTGGATTTGAGAGTACCAATCCATAAGTAGGTAGGTACCGTATTTGCATATATGAAACCAACAGTAAATGATAGAATTATAGCAAATAATTCCTACTCAACGAAATTAAATAGCAGTTCTGATAATATAGATCTCATGAGAGTTGCCAGCTCATGAAATAATGATTTTTAAGAGGATTAGAATGACGATAAGTATCGGTAAGACCCTAGGTAAAACGTCTTATGTTACTAGAATGCATTAATATACCTGGTATTTAAAAGATGACACTGTTTCCATGATACGAATTGCTACGGAAATAATATCTTACATAATTCCATACCTATGTCGAATATAGGTACTTGTTGGCGAAATTCAAAAATATATGAAAAATTTTAACTAGAACTCTATTTGAGATTATAAACTCGCCTAGGGAAATAGTCTAGGCCATGCTATAGTTTTTACAAACTTTAGAATTGGGGTTATAAGTATTCATATTACTTCACCTCGAGTGAGGAAATCGAAATATTTGTTCCTATCCTGTGATTATTTTGGTATTCTTAAATAAATGCAATTTTCTGAATATTAGTTCTAATATAGCTATTTCGTTCAAAAGTTCATTCGATAAAATTTCATTCTTTAGTAACATTCCTAATTAATATCTGTTAATAACTCGAATCATGAAACCCCATAGATTATTTTAACTACGGCCCTGCCTTTCCACCATTTCAGTACCAAAATTACCATAAGAAATGAATTGCTTTCAATCAGAATATTCAAGATGATGCTTCCACGTCTATCTTCAACTCAAAAACAACATTCTACCAAACAAGAACATCCTTCACAAAGCATCACAACCCAGAATGAATTATTTATGCTATCGGTTGTTCTGTGATGAATTTTGTTAGTTTAATAGTTTCAAATTAATTAAAACGAAACAATCTTGGCCCTCGGTTGGTAATATTTCAATGTTTAACGAAGACGAGTCGGTAAGCTTGGGTGCCAGATAGGCGGGTCCCATGAGTACCCTGCGGGTCCCACCGGTAGCTGAACCATTAGGAAAGGCCCAGGGTACCACGATAAATGCACTACTTAATAATTTCAATAAATCAGACCCATGAAAGGCTTCGTTCCACCTATCAATAGAATACCTACTCAAATGCTCATCGATCCTGCCGAAAATTGGTAATTGTGGGTTGGAAGGAATGGAGGAAGATTTGTGCCCTCTTGTAAGAAGCCATGAGTGAAGAAAAAATTCCTGTATGAGGATTTTATAGAATACTATATATAACTATATAATATAGTTAATAAACTAACAATAAACTATATTAATACTGATCAGTTAACTTATATATCTACGGAGTAGATAGTAGAAAGTTGAGTATTAATTTTTTAAATAAAAGATACTTCAAAGGTTTCTTAGTCCCATGAAATTAAATTCATCAATCTTTTTTCTTAATTTAATACTATTTTATATATGACTTGAAAAGGCACAAAACACGAGGAAGGATCAAATTTCAAGTTCCTTCATCTTCAAATTGATGAAACTGATCATTTTGAAATGAACGTAGATCATCTTCTACGAAAGTATAGAAAGTGAGTTTTTCGTGCTATTATACGTTTCTGAAGGCGCCTCAGAAGAAGTCAAGCTGTCGGTTAGCGTAGATTCAAAAATAGGTAGGTGGAGCTCACTAGGTACTAGGTGATATCAACTTTGTAATTGATTACCGCAGTTGTAATCAAAATATTATTCGATATAATACCACAACCAAATAAACCTCCTGAAACTAGCAATCATTAAGCTTCCAATAAATTAATACCGTTCATTAAAGCTTACATTCTTTTATTACATTTTGAATTGATTTATGTTGTTTACCAGAACACAAACCACAGCACTAATAAAACATAAAAACAATGAGAATCATACTTTCAACTTTAATAGCACGAAAATTTTAGAAATAGAAAAAGGACAAAAACGCAGAGAAATTTTAGAAATGTTACATATTCAAAAAAATTTAAATAAAGTCGTAAATGATAGAACAGATATCAAACATTTGAGTTCAATATACGCAGATTTAATTCTTTAATTTTTCGGAGAAACAACATAAATCAAACCAAACTCTAACCATAACAACTCATCTCAACAAAATCTAAACATCTAGAATTTTCAATTTTTCTAAAAAGAAAGTATAGTTTAGAACATGTGATCTCCAAAATTACAATAATGTCTTTCTAAAGACAACAATCAAATATTTTAAACCTATTTTGTACATTACGTGGGTGAAGGTTTCTGTGGTTCCCTTCCCATCTAATATCAACGGACCTGTCTGTTGATATTGGACTAAATAGCACGTAATTAATAGCTGAAGACGGCCACAGCCGCAATGAGAAATTTTTGAAAACAAGATAAATAGTACCCTATTCTTTGACTCTTCAAAATCGAAATAATTTGAACCTATTTCGAACATTACGTGGGTAAAGGTTTCTGTGGTTTCCCTTACCATCTAATTATAACAGATTTGAATGTTAATATTGGACTTAATAGCACGTAATAAATAACAAAGAACGGCCATAGCCAAGAAAAATTTTAGTGAGACATAGTAGTCTTTTTCTATTCAAATTTTTTCAAATCAATAAATGTCAAAGAAATTTCAATTTTTTCAAAAGTTTTGATAAATCTACGAATGTCGTGGCGAAACGTCAACTTTTTAATAAAATCGAGTTTTTTGAGATTCAACAAGCCTGTTATTGCTAATAATTATCAAAAGATTAGAAATAGTTCACAGGCAACAACAATTCGAATGTATATATATATATATATATATATATATATATATATATATATACATATATAACTATAGTATTTTGAAAGCTCAACTCAATCAGTATTCAGACATTGTTTATACTGAATAATCTATTGAGTGTATAAGACGTTGGATACAATTCAGCGCAAATTATGGCGGGTTGGAAACTGTGTCCCAGGCATATCAGATCTCCGTATGGAAACTTAATGGGTGACTTGTTTCACTTCAGATCGCGTAATTACTGTTGCTGAAGGAAGTATTGTTCATAAATGTGTGTAGACTAGAAGATGTAGGTATATAACTCGTTCGTTATAAAGGAATAAGCTCATATTCGTTCTGCTGCACGAATTTGTGTTGGAAATTATAATTTTTATAAGTTCAGAAGAAATTTCCAAAATTTTTTGAAAAGATATCAATACGAAACTAAAAGACAGCGGTAGAATACGTTCTGAATACACAATAGGTAGATGTGTTAACAACCATGCATGCTGTAGATACAACATGGAGCCAAATATTTCGAAAGTTAAACAAAATTAACTAACATCTTCCAATTATTGCAAAATAAAATTCTTCAAAAATTTTCTGTTTACTCAGCATTCTTCCATAGAGAAATATTTTGACATGAAAAACGCACAGTAAAACTTTACATTGTAAAAACTAGTAGCTTTGTGAAGAGGCCCATCTGAAGGGTTGTCGATACGAACATTTGTGTGCCTCTCACAAAGGGCAAGGACAGACGTGAAAGCGGCTCACAATTGGAAATGGCCTCGATGATTCTCAAGAACCCTTGACTGGATTTAGCAGATGTAGCTTGATGATGATTGGCCAATCCGAACTTGATGTTTGCGATTCAGATAGTTTATTGATTCTCTCAGCCATTTAAGCGGAACATTTGAGTTTTAGATCTCAACGATGCCTCGCTAGTAATATAAAACCATCAGCACTTTCGAAATCAATGAACACGAAAAACAAAATAAATTTTGGTTTGAAGACTAAATGTATTCTAGATTACGATGAACGCCATTCAATGTTATCAGAAAGTCACACAAAGAAATAAGAATTATATATGAATATATATATATATATATATATATATATATATATATATATATATATATATACCTATGTATTTATATATTTTTATATCTATAAATCTATATAGGTATCTCTATATATTATACCTTCTAATTAATTTTATTACGTGATAATTCATGATGATTTTCGAAACCAAAATTCATATCTACTATGTTCATTATAAAAAAAATATATCCTGCCTTTGAAATTTCGATGTAAACTCAATCTATCCAATGATGGTCGTTTGACTGAAATTGCAATAGCAAAGCCTATTTTCAATCTAATTTGTAAATTTATTTATATTATATATATATATATATATATATATATATATATATATATATATATATATATATATATATATATATATATATATATATATATATATATATATATATATATATATATATATGTATGTATTCAATATTGAAGTTACATCTTGCTTGAAACAATTATTATTATAACAGACGGTTTACCGCAACAACAAAAAAGTGTTAATTCGCCCTTATTATATAGAATATTATAGATACAAGGAAATAATTAGAAGAATTTCTTGTTCAGGAATATGTATAATGTTGGCATTAGGTACAAATAGTAGTTATGACCAATATACTTTTAAAAGTTGTGATTTCTTCATATATATTTTCATCTATTGGATATATGAAAACAAATGGAAATGATACTTTTTTATAACTATCTTCATTAAAGCCATATTTAATTTGACAGTATGACAGTTCCAAATATAGGATAGACTTTAGAAATTTCATTGGTATTTCGTATTTTGTTATTTGAAATTCACAGTCTCAAATACTTCATTATTTCGTCATCATCAGTTTACGAACCTTTTTGTTATACCTACCTGGGCTACTTTTTATTATATGCATGAACCAAAGGTAAGGTTTAGATTCTTATATATGAGGAATAGTTACCATTTTTCAACTTATTTCAAAATCACTTTCAATATTCATTTATAACGAAAATGTAATTAAATGCCCGGTTTTTCATTATTCACAAATCCTTGATACTTGGCACTCTGAATGCCTGATGTCACATTCATATATAAATTGAAATCATATTTTAAAAGGAAGCAACTTCATTAAAAGTTCACTCCGTACATAGTATAAAACTGTTATTTTGCAATTTTATTTTTATAGATATTCAAATGGGCACAATTGAAGAATAAATAGGTACTCTAACGTCCCGAAATTTTTAAGATTGTACCTACTTTATTTTGATATCTAGGATGAATCACCAAATTCAAGGGAAAAAATGCAATAATTATTTTATACAAATAATATTGGTGGAGTCAAAACTATATGAAAATTGTTAATATTATTTACTTCAATTCAAACAGATAATAGATAGGTACTTTCTTTCCAAGCATTACATTAATTATGATGAAGAAGACTTTTGCACCTACTTGAAAAGAAAATCAATGATCAAATATACCTAGCCTACTTTCTTCAAATGATTGGACAAACGCAAATTTCGAATTGGCATCGATTCGAAATTTGCGTTTGTCCAATCATTTAATCAAAGTAGGCTAGTAATGGAAAGTTTCCTATGCAGGATTACTTTTTCATTCTCCGTAGGTACAACATATAGACAGTAATTTTTCATGAAACACTACATGTATGAAATGTACATTCTTGTTGAAATTCCGAGAATTTTTCAGAATGAAGAAAATATGTTAATTTTAAGAAGGATATTTTCATTTGAAAAATATCATTTCATATGCCAAAGCTCATTCTGAGTTTGTATAGTTTGTGATTGATATTCGCACTCTTAATTTCTACTGTTAACGATCTCTCACTGATATTATCTAGCCTGACTTCCCAAGTTATTCTTTTGAACGGGACTACAATGCCCGGTGATACTTTTTCTTAGAACTGACAGAGGTCTGACAATTCCTCAACACAAAGGCTCTGTCAGTTTCCGATGGTTATGCCTGTTTGTTCCACGCCTACTAGAAGTCAATTTATAGACTGCTTCCAGTGAAATTTGGCTGTCTATGTAGCATAGAAATTTTTCTTGCCAGATTTATATGCCTTTCAAATATTGTATTTGCTCTGCTAATAATCTAATTATGAATATAATTTTACGAACAACGTTTTGTTAATTCAAACAGTCCTGACCGGTGATATTTATGAAGAAAATTTTAATATTTTCAAACGGATACTTTTGTATGTTCAAAAAGTTGTTAAAATTTTAATGAAAATAAGTTCCATATATAAAATGCGATATTCCTGATTATATAACTCATGTATGAATGAGCCAATAGAATCCGTGAATTTTGCATAACGACTGCGTATAGATAAGTGAATATACCCTTGACGACGTGATATACCTAATCGTTTTGGTGTTTCGCCTCGTGTCAAAATGTATGAATATTTTCATATTGACGGTGTTTTGACGTTTGTCAAAAAAAATTAATATTTTTCATTCGTTATATAATCGTAACGAATACCACTAGAGCAATCGAAAATAATCGATTATACTAAACTCGTCACTCCGAGTATTTTTTTAAAACACCACTCGAGCTGCGCTCTCGTGGTGTTTCGCAAAATACGTCTCGTGACTCGGTAGTATAATCGATTATTTTCGATACTCTTGTGATATTATTACTGATTATAATCTCATGTGTTATGGAACATGGTAAAATGAAATGTAATTCCGAAAAAGTTTCATTAAATGTTCTTGCTAATTCAATTGGCTACTTCAATAACAATAATACTAAATATTTTGATTTTATAATACACTGTCATCCTTAAGAGTAGAGCTTAAACATATTCCGTTTATTAATTTGGTAGGGAGCAATACGTTTTTATGTGAAGAATATTCGAAAAATGAAGTAATCGTGAGGGGTTGAAGCTACATCGATTCTGGTGCTAATAAAAATCGTTTATCAGAAACTAGTTTACCACGCAAACTGGCCAATTGGACATAAAATCTTGGGCATCGCCTAAACAACATAAGTACGGCGTATGTTTTGCTTGAACAAACCATCAGTCATTTTTGCACAGTAGGTAAACCTTTTTTAACTGAATGAAACAAACAATATTGTCAGGTATTTAATAATTTGTAATTTTTTATATTTGGAAAGGTATTGAGCTTGATTTATTACATCAAGTTCTCTTTTGAATTGTTTTTGTCCGATCAATATTTCAAGTTTTACAAAATAAACATGCCTAAATATGTTGTGATTGAAAATTATTGAATATGTGCTGCAACTGAATCTATATCCATTTTGCATGAAAAAGTTGAGGCTGTTCCAGGTTTCATGCTCGTAGAATCTTGAATTTCCGGAAAAAAACATATCATGTTCTAGATATATAAAAACTATATTGAATAGGTATATATTTATGATTATTATAGTTATAGGTTCTATTAGGGAAAAAATAATTTTGAATTTACCGTAAATATTACTCACAAATCTACTAAAGTAAAATACTTTGCTTGATTCCATACTTAAATTGGCATTCACTAGACATACTGGCTGTTAAGCAAGAGTTCTCTCCCTAAATTCTTGATAATGGGCTGATAGCCCGGCACATATTATGTCGAGTAAATATAGATACCTAATCCGGTGAAGTCAAGCCAAGTATTTTGCTTCAGTTCAATATTCCAAGTGTCAAGCGAGCAGTCAATTGACATCTTATTAATATTAGATTAATCATTTTCACACAAAAATACACTAACCTGATAATATGTTACAATAAATAACATAAAATAGCATAAGTAATTGGATTGAAATTGCAAACAATCATTTGAATGAACTTTAAACGATCCTCGGCGTTTTGGGATACGTAGGTAGAACTTTACTTCCGATAGGTAATAGGGTGTGCATAATATATTTTATGAATATAAACTTTTTTCTCGAACAGGGATAATTCCACAAAATTCGATTTTGCAAGACTTGCATCGATGGCACCTTCCGTAGGAATCCTACGAACTATTTTCGCAGAAATAAATTGTTCATTTAGAAAAAGTGCAAAGTTTTCCTTCAACGTGAAAAAATGTTTTTATACTCTGGTGTAATACATTTGAGATATAAATCGGAATGCAAAAGCAATTTGAATGTAGGTAAAATAAAGTAAGATATATAATGTTATGAGTTCTTCGTCGATCCGTCGGTCTGTCTATTTTTTCAATGAAGGATATAATTATTGTCAGTAACTCACCAGTATGCGTCCTCTTGTGAATTTTTAAATTTTCACTTCTTGCGAAAACTTTTCCGCAGCCTGGAAATGGGCATGGAAACGGCTTCTCTCCCGTGTGCACCCTTATATGATTCACTAGTTTATACTTCGCCTTAAACGGCCTACCATTTCTCGGACAGTTTTGCCAATAACAGGCATGTGTTGTGCATTCCGGACCACCGACATGTTCGACGGTTAGATGGGTAACGATCTCGTGCATGGACGTGAAATGTTTACCACAACTTTTCCTGGGCACCGGCTGATCTGGATCAATCCAAAGACACTGCATCTCTTGCTTTATGGGCTGACGCATGTACCTGAAGAAGGCTCCCTGAAAATTGTTATGGTGTGGCATATGAGGCATGTGATGATTCAAGTATTGGTGATGATTAGCTTGAGGGTGATACGTAGGGTGGTGGTCCGTTCTCGAGTACAACATCTGGTGATGTTGCGCTAAGTGATGTTGGTGCGACATATCAGTATGATGATGAAATAGCACAGGATCACTTGGAGCTGTTTGCGCGGCCGGAAAATCATGATGATCTCTCCTCAACAAAAAGTCTCTAGCCGCGTAACTCGCGTGATGATTCAAATGATTCATATGCCCGTAACTGGCTTGAAAATGGTGACTTTGTGGCCCTGATGCAACCTCTGGTGCAGTCATTGCAGCCGCTGGATTTTGATGGGGTGAAGGGATCGTGGCACCGCCAGCGTTATGCGTGGGGCTCATTTTAATACCGTAAGTGGCTAAATGATGATGAGGATTCTCCATAAATGCGTTTATCATATTGAATAAGTTGAAGTAAACTCGAAAAACACTAATAACTTATCGCAGCACACATGTCAATGGAACGCGTATCGATCGGCGGTCAACTTGTTTACGTCTTTCTACTTCACAATTTCACTAAATTTCAGGTTATTCACAAATGACCTTACTACCCGGTGTTCACAGCGTGACTGAGCGGACTCAGTAGGCCATGCTTAGGGTGCCTAGATGGGCGGGGAAGGTGAATGGATCATTGGCTGAGAGCAGGGCAACCGGTATTGGTTCACAGGATTAGGAAGTGGTTTACCATTCGCCTGTTGGCGCGTACGAAGCCAATCTTTGCGGGAGGTGGAGTTGTCGAAATGTTTTGAAGGACTTGTTGATTTTTCTGTGACTATCAGACAGAAGGAACATAAAATATATAGATGTTGGAGATATTGCTACCAAAATTCAATTGCATTTGGAGTGAGAGAATGTGTGATAATTGCATATACCTATCTAGGTATTATTTATTTGTAAAATTTCACGTCAAATTAAATTGTAAATCGCTATGATGATTAAACGCATATATCCTCCAATTCCATCGTATTTTGTTAATTAGTAGGTGCCTACATATATGTTAAATTTATCGTTTGTTAGGTATGCTCTGATAGATGAGAAGGTTACTGCTACTACATTTATCCAAAATTCTCATTATGATTAGGTTTGTTAAAAGAAAGCTTTCTGTAGATGTCCGACTGTTGACTTACCATATATAATAAGGACAACTCATTTGAGTTGTTTATTTGAAATTAGTAGGGGAGACCGGGTACGAAAGTAACGGCGGGTCGAAAGTAACAAATACTCTGTAGGTTTAAAGAATTGTCAAAACACCACTTAGCTGCTGTCAGGTGATAGCCAGTGGTGCCACCTTCAGTTGCATTCGACCGCCGCTCGCGCCACGCACTGTTAGATCGTGTGGGAGGACGCTACGTGATTTCACAAATCAAAAGTAAATTTTTTGACGTTTACTTATTTAATGTTGATGTAGTATTGCAGGGATGATATTAATCTGAATATTTGCATATTGATACTCGATTAGATTGATTTTACAGTGCTCAGATTCGTTTTTGTCTAGCATGTTCCGTTTCAAGGTTATCTTTTATGTTCTAACAAAAATGCTGTAGGGTACAAAAGTAACGCAGCCCTATGGGTACATAAGTAACATGTTACTTTTGTCCTCGTATTGATTTACTCTAAGTAATTTTATTATGTGTGTGTGTTTATTTCAACAAAATGCCGCGACAACGCATAATAACCACCGCACGAATAACAACTAACATTGAAGTCTATCGAAAAGCGGCTGAAGAGCATTTCAATGATGGTGAAAAAATTAGAGCCATGGCAAAAAAAATTGATTGTCTGCCATGTTACATTGCATAGATATATAAAAAAATTTAAGCTAGAAATACTAGCGCAGTTGTAGACAAGGAAAATAAATTTGACGACGATTGCTTCTACCTCGTTTGTTTAGAAGATTTTAGCAATAGCCGACTGAATGAGCAAAGTTTACATTGTTTCGAATGCAAAATGTGGTCTCATAGGTACTGAATGCGTCAATGAATTATGTGTGCCATAATTGCGAGTCTGAGTAGAGAAGACTGACACTGAATTTTCCAATAAATATTTGTTTGATTAAATATGTCATATCATATTCATTACAAACCCCTTAGCCTCGTTACTTTCGACCCACAACGTGTTACTTTCGGCCCGCCAACGTGGTCGAAAGTAACAAATGAGAATTTTTTTTTAAGTTTCTGTGATCCATGCAAAATACACAATAATAAGGTAATTTAAGATGCTAATATATAGAACATAAACGGAATTTATGTATGGCTATATCAATTTCACCGAAATAATAATACCTAACGAGAAACCAAGGCGAAAGTACAAAATGTTACTTTTGTACCCGGTCTTTCGTTAATTTCTATAAATACCTACCTATGTTGAAAATATGTAGGTATGAATTTTTTTCTATCAATAAGTGAAACATTGGATATACCAAAATGTAAGTACCTATTAGGTCTCAAATTTTATATATGTAATGAAGAATATAGCTACATCAAGCTATGAGGTTTGAATTTGAAATTTTATTTTTTTCATAGGTAGGTTATGGCATTCTGACATATACATTTTCCAAAAAAATGCCAATATATAATTGTGAACCACATTAAAACAATTATCATATGATTCTGTAGCCATGGATACTCACTATAGCAGTTTTAGGCAGTTGAATATATTTTTTTTGTATTTTTTCAAAAATGGCCAGAATTAATGTTTCTTACTATAAACTTTTTGGAATCATAAGATAAATATCATGAAATACCTATTGAATGATAAAATAATTTTATTGTTCGAATATAATAAATAGGTACATACATATATGTATGTTTACGTAAACATATTATAAATATATAAACCTAAAAACATATACAAACACACATATATATATATATATATATATAATAAAGTATAAACTTTAAAATAAAAACACTTGGCTTATGTTTCACAATATAAAAATTATTTAGATACTGTATTTAGCAGTAACGAAAAGTCGACATGTTTCGAGTTATGAACTCATTATCAAGACTGACTACAGGAGATTATTACATCCTAATTTATAAGACAGACAAAAGCAAAGGTGATACCTGAAAAGCAATTTGTTCGTTTACAAGGGGTAATTGACTATTATGGGCGGAAATTATTTCGAGAATTTCAAGAAGGTCAAGGCGTTTTCCTTTGTTACCTGAATGTAACAATTTGGTTTTGTTGAAATCCAGGAAGTGATTGCATTTTATACAATGTTCAGAGAAGCCAGTGGTATTTTTCTTTTGTAAAATTGACTTTGACATTCGTCACAAAATATTTTGTAAATACCACTGTTTTCTCCGATGTTAGATTTTTCTTTATTATTGACCAAGAATTACTTCAAGTTTCTTTTATTTGTACAAATTGTTTTAACGTTATTTTAAGATAGTCTGTTACAAATTTTGCTACTCATATCAGGCACATAATTTATTGGGAAGTATTTTTGTTCTTCATTAATAGTTTGCGTGGGGTATATTGAATGCAACAGATACTTTATTCGTTTTTTCCCAATGAGCTTGTCGATAAGACTTTCATTGTAACCGTTATTGATGGCTAATAATTTAATTGTATTAACTTCAGTTTGAAAATTTGTTTCCGATAATGGAATCGTGAACAACCTATGTATGAACGAATTAAAAGCACTGAGTTTTATTTTAATGTGATGTGAATTAAAGTATCTGTGAAGGTTGGTTTTCTATAAATGTTGAAAGTAAGAGAATTCAAATTACTAGCAATCTGAACGTCTAAGAAATTCAGGTACCGTTTTCATTTTCTACTTCTTTTGTAAATTGAATCGAGTTGTAGAAAGTATTTATATATTTAAGGAAATTATCTAACTGCCTATCTGTACCGGTCCAAATACAAAAAATATCATCTACATAACGCCTCCATAATAAAACCTTAGTAATTAAATTATTATCAGCATTGAAAATTTTTTCTTCTAAGTTATTCATGAAAATTTCACTCAACAAAGGCGATAAAGGTGATCCGGGGCAATCCGTCTTCTTGTTTGTATATTATATTATTAAATTTGAAATAACTCTGTTTCAAACATAAGTTTAAGGCAGACATTGTTTCGTTGACTGCTTGAGTTGTTAAATTTGTGTTCATCTCTAGATATCGCTTAACAATATTTTTAACTTCTTGAGTTGGCGTGGAAGGAAATAAGTTGATAACATCAAATGAAATTAATTTAGCATTTAAAGGAATTTTGATATTCTTAAGATGATTAACGAACTGAATAGAATTTTTAATGCTATACTCCGGATTCATTTGAATTAAGGTGGGTAATTTCTTATTTTCAAATACTGACATAATTTATACGCAGGAGCGTTAATATAAGATACTATTGGACGCATCGGGCAATCAGTTTTTTGTATTTTTGGTGAAGTATATAAAATCGGGGTGCGTGGGTTCATGGAAGTTAGGAAAAAAAAGTTAATATCTGAAAATAGGATTTTACTATCCTTGATGAATGATTTTATTTCGTTTTGGAATTTTTCAGTGGGATCTATTTTAATTTTTGAGAATTTATCTGTATTAAATAGGATTTCAGATTTTTCAATGTTGGTATTTTTATCTATGATAGTTACAGTATTTCCTTTGTCCGCTTTGCATATACCTAACCAAATTATTATCCTGAATTTTTGATC
This sequence comes from Cynegetis impunctata, assembly GCA_030704885.1. Lineage (NCBI taxonomy): Eukaryota > Metazoa > Arthropoda > Insecta > Coleoptera > Coccinellidae > Cynegetis > Cynegetis impunctata. Next base: position 518,504 of record JARQZK010003632.1, read on the forward strand.
TTAACTGTTTTATAGTTTTTAATTTTAAATTATTGTTATTTCTGAATTTATATTTATTTATGACTTCCGCGCATATAGTTTTTTCAAAATTCAAATTCATAATTACAGACGAATTTAAAGCTAATTCAGGGCTGACAGCTAAATGTTTAATATCATTTTTATTATTGAAATGTGGGCAATATTTCAAACCTTTAATTAGTAATTCTATTTCATTGTTACTTAATTCGGTATTTGTGAAATTATGGACTCTACTATAAAATTGTTTAACTTGAAGTTTGTCACTATATATATATATATAATATATATATATATATATATATATATATATATATATATATATATATATATATATATATATATATATATATATATATATATATATATATATATATATATATATATATATATATATATATATATATATATTACAATAAGTTACCAATAGAATGTAAATCATTAGTATACAGTGAAAATACTATTAAGCAAAAATTGAAAAAGTGGGTTAAATGTTATTACACTAGCTCATAAATGAGCATTAACGGGTTTAAATTAATCTATAATAAATCTATCTTCTCTCTGATTTTTGGCTCTCCACACAGAATACATTGTCTAAGTGTTAGTTTTTAAGTTAGATGTTAAGTATATCCAGGCCTATGTATAGATAATTTTTGTTTACCTCTATAGGTTTTATAATGTACCAACATTGTAAAAAACTTTTCTGGAATAAATAAAAATAAAAATAATAATAATAATAATATATATATATATATATATATATATATATATATATATATATATATATATATATATATATATATATATATATGTATATAATTAGTTAACAAGTATTATCTCCACCGATTGATATAAAATAGAGTTTGAATCACGGGAATATTCGGTCTATTGAGTAAAATATATATTTATAAACTCATTTATTCAAAAAGTTCTCAATATTTCAACACTTTTTTTGTGTCTTGTTCAGGAGAAATCAAGCTGAAATACAACAAAAAACAATGACAAAAACATAAAGTACCTAATGAATACAAAAATTAACTTTACTTACAATTAGAGGTAAAATGATGATCTAATAACTATAATGAACATTGTATAACTACCAATTATTAGGACCCTCAGTCAACATTAATACTTTGTGGAATGAAAGGTTCGAAACATAGAATCGTATGCTATCTTGAAATTTTAGATACTGGTCTTCAGATGTCAATGTTATCTTTCAAAAACAATGAAATGTGGGGGACAAATGATATTGATTTTATTTCAAAATATTCGTGTAAATTACACTCAAATTGTCTATATCTGCATTGGAGTTGATTGTATTCCTGGAGTTATGTAGGTATGTGTGCCATTTCTAAAAATAATCTCTTTTTGTAATGTTTTTTTTTTCACGATCTAAAATTTTAACATTTTCATAATCAAAATTGTGGTAAAAATCCTGAAAATGACACGCCAATGCACAATATCTTTTGCCAATACGGCTTT
>JARQZK010003632.1:525000-542500 GCA_030704885.1 Cynegetis impunctata
TAATGATGCTCCAAGCAATTATGATGGCACTGTCGAACGAGTTCGTTCCAAAGATAACTACAAACAGACACAAAAGAGTCATTGAATTGGAATAATACAATTTATTCTTCAAATGTTGACATAAAATATGTGTTTTACTGTATACAATTCCTGGATTGAGGTTTAAAAAAAAGTATTCAATAAACGACCAAAACATAATACTCTCTGGAGAAAAACTTAAATTGGAAACATAAATAATATTTGAACTACTATTAACAGCTCTTATAACATTGAAAAACGTATATCTAATTCCATCGAAGTATGTATACTCTCCTTGAATTTTTGTTATATCTTCACCAATTGCGAACACAAAAGATTGAATTGAAGTTTTCTTCGAATTCAGAAAGTATATCAATTCTTCAATTTCTTGTGGTGTTTTTGCAAGATATAAAAATGAGTGCTGTAAGTAAAAATTTTTTGTTATGCATTTTTCCAGTAATATCTTTCTTTACAACTTTGTTGGTAGCTGCCTCATTTCGCCCATCTGGAAATAAAAATATATTATGGTCGAAAACGAAAAAAGTGAATTCCAGATTTTAGAAAACTGATTTTCTTTTTCATTGGGACACTACTTTTTAATGAAATAAGTACTAACATTAGCATCACGGGGTGAACACCATTCACTGAAATATACAATCTACACAAGCAGATACTTACTTTCCTCGATATTTTCGATTTCCAATGGGCCTAGTAAAAACTCAATCGCGTTGTCTTTGACATTGCCATTGAACAGAAATGCAATGATTTTGGCACTTCTTTTTCACAGTTTTTGAGGAAAAAATTATCATTTTCGTTCTTCATGGTTGAGTCCATATCAATCTAGAAGTAAAGTTATAATAGTTAGTTGCAACTATAGCTATATTATATTGAATGTTATAGGTAATACATGAAATTATACAAGATTAAATTAAAAATCATGAAAAATATACTAGTTGACCATGGACAATTTAATATATTACATAAAGAGAACAAGGAAAATTCTTCAATAACTTTTAAAAAAACATACCTACGCCACAGTTGCAAAGTAGACATCTTATGTCAGAAAGTTTGTATTCTAGCGACGGGTTTCAGCATTTTCGATCTCTGCGGTGAATTGTTGGTTTCCAATATCTTTGTTGGAGGGTGCTCTGGGTTGTTATACAGATAGTTGTCCGACCATGATTTATATTGGGGAAAAGTAAATACTGAATATATATGAAGGTCCTTGGAATATTTCGATTTCTACTTCAGATCCAGATCACACTTACAAGTATGGTCACAACCTGCAATAAATGATTATTTTTCAAGATGATGTTGAAATAGTGTAGACCGTCAAATTTTAGTAAATACTAGATTTTTCGTAAAAACAATTTTCTTTTCGGTAATCTAATGAATTTACAAGGGTATTTAGCAAAACAATGTATGAGCAAGTTCCATTATTGAGCATATCTATTTCTTATAGCAAAATTCATAATAGTTCGCGAAATAATATAAAAATTGTTCAAAATGCAATTTATATATTTTCACTATAAGTGCTCGAAACACGCCATGTTTTCATTCTTTCGTCTCTTTCAACACTGTTCAGTGTAACTACTTATTTTTTTGAGATTCTGGCAAAAAATATTTTCGTAACTTTTATTCAAATGTTATAAAAAACTAACAAGATTCAAAAAATACAGTTACTGTACTTACCACCTTCTAAAGAAACTGCTTCCACAACATTTTACTTATACACAAATAACACTTCACCGTTTGGCTGTTAGCGTTAGATAGATACTCGTATAGCGAATTAGGCGGAAATTTGGCATATTTACGTTGAGACGGTGGGGGTGCAGCCAGAAATTCATCAATCCATGATTCTTTAAGCATTGTGCCAATGCTGTCGGACATTGACCGAATGACCGAAATACATTAGGTGATAAACGCAGTGCATTGCTGTGATGAACTATACATAGGTTAATGTTTTCAATCATTAATGTTATGCCTATTCAACATAGCTTTATTAAAAGAGGGATTATGACAATGTGTCGTGATGATTAAAGGTACATAGTATTAATCACTATGTAGTCATTAACTTGATGTATTTTTCACATTGCTCTGATGTAAATAACATTATAATGATGACTATTTTCATTAGATTCATGATTTAATTACATTATCATAATGACCTAGATTTCATTATAACAACAAAATCGTTGATTGATCAATCACAGCAATTCATTATTATCAATAAATTTTGGACATTGTCCTAATGAAAAATACGTTATGATAATGAATATGCGGTCAATCATTGGCAGTGATTGATATCAGGCTCATTATTATTTTCTGTGAACATTTTGAAATATATAGATTTAGAAATTATTGATTTTTCTCTTCTTCACTTCCCTTTCGTAAGGCATCTGCCTTGTTCTTTAATTTCTTAGAGTTGTAGCTGGGGTGATGAATTCCAGCTTTCATACCAACGTATGGGTGGACGTCATGGTGGTCTGCTGGACGTTGGGAAACCATCCCTTGCAATCTTCGGCAATCTGTTGTAGTCCATCCGTTCAACATGATATCATGATTCGGGACGTCTGTTTCGGGACCATCTAACTATGTCTTGGACATCGCAAAATTCTCGGATGTCTTCACTTCATTTGTGATGGTCCCTAAGTGTGTAGCCCGCTATGGATCTTAGAGACCTCATCTCTGCTGTACAGATAGTCCTTTTTGTTGTGTAGTCTTCGGCTTTTGTTTCTACAGCGAAGGTAATAACAGGTCTCACACAGGTGTTATATATGCGGACTTTGCTCTCAATGGACATGTGCTTATTTCGCCATATTATATCTCTAAAGCTAAGGAATCCTGATATTAAAGCTGCTTAGATTGTTTGAGCCTTTACTTCTTCTTGAAGGTATCTGCTGCTCGTTATGTTGACGCCGAGATATTTGAAACTCATAACCTGCCCTACTGGTTTATTGTATATAGTATAATTTGCATCTTCTGGGCTCTTTTGAGATGGTTAGCACTTTTGATTTTGCCACCAATATCTCGATGTTGTATTTCGTAGCTGTCTTTTTGAACTGATAAACCTTTCTCAGTAGGTTGTCTTCATCTTCTGAGACATGCACGGCATCGTACATTTAGCAAATTACTTTTAGTTCTTTATTCCTTACTGAGTATTCCTTTTCAACCTTTTTTAATTCTGTTATAAGTTCGTCCATAATCAAGTTGAAGAGGATGGGGCTTAGGCTATCGCTCTCAATTTCGTTATATCTATTTTCTTATGTAGAATATCCTGCTCTTTGGTCACATGAATCAATACAATTCAGGTTTTCTGCACAATATTTACTTTGGATTGGTGTTTGGACCACTTTACGTTCTTTTTCAAAATCCTCGAACGTAGAAGGTAAATCACTGAAATAAATGAATAAATAATACATTTTCACGGTTCAGGTATATATATATATATATATATATATATATATATATATATATATATATATATATATATATATATATATATATATATATATATATATATATATATATATATATATATATATATATATATATATATATATATATATATATATATATATATATATATATATATAAATATAATAATTCGAATGAACGAATTATAACTTTCAAAAGGTATGTTGATGATTGCCTTGTATAATAACATCAGAAGATTTTATTGATGATATTCTCAAAAAATTCAACGACTTTAATAGAAAATTACAATTTACTCTAGAAAAAGAAACGAACAATACATTAAATTTTCTTGATATTACTCTCATGCACAAAAACAATGAAATTATCACAAAATGGCATAGAAAAGAAATTTTTTCACAAAGAACATTGAACTACAACAGTACACATCATTTATCACAAAAAAGAGTTTAATAATCGGATATATAGACAAAGCACTTAAACTTACTTCATCTACACACAGACATGAAACATTACAAGATGTCCATAAATTACTCATGAAAAACGATTACCCAATAAAACTTATACAGAAAATCACTAAAAATAGAATTCATAAACTTTACAACACATTAGAAACATCAAAAAAAGAAAGTATTAACAACAAATATATTCCTCTTCCATATATTCCTCATTTAAGTAATAAAATGTCACAAATTTTAAATCCACACGATATTAAAGTAGCCCACACCGCACAAAATCAAATTAAACAAATATATTCTAAATTAAAAAGTAAAACACCTCTTCTACAAAAATCTCATGTGGTTTATAGTATACCCTGTAATAATTGTAATAAATCATATATAGGACAAACTTTTCAAAATTTAGAAGAAAGATTAAAAGCACACAAATATACCAGAACACAAACCACAGCACTAATAAAACATAAAAACAATGAGAATCAACTTTAATAGCACAGAAATTTTAGAAATAGAAAAAGATCAAAAACGCAGAGAAATTTTAGAAATGTTACATATTCAAAAAAATTTAAATAAGGTCGTTAATGATAGAACAGATATCAAACATTTGAGTTCAATATACGCAGATTTAATTCTTTAATTTTTCTAAGAAACAACATAACAACTCATCTTCTTAGACAAAATCTAAACATCTAGAATTTTCAATTTTTCTAAAAAGAAAGTATAGTTTAGAACATGTGATCTCCAAAATTACAAGTAATGTCTTTTTAAAGACAACAATCAAATATTTTAAACCTATTTTGTACATTACGTGGGTGAAGGTTTCTGTAGTTCCCTTCCCATCTAATATCAACAGACCTGTCTGTTGATATTGGACTAAATAGCACGTAATTAATAACTGAAGACGGCCACAGCCGCAATAAGAAATTTTTGAAAAAAAGATAAATAGTACCCTATTCTTTGACTCTTCAAAATCAAAATAATTTGAACCTATTTCGAACATTACGTGGGTAAATGTTTCTGTGGTTTCCCTTACCATCTAATAATAACAGATTTGAATGTTAATACTGGAATGAATAGCACGTAATAAATAACAAAGAACGGCTACAGCCGAAAAATTTTAGTGAAACAGTAGTCTGTTTCTATTCAAATTTTTTTAAATCTAAATGTCAAAGAAATTTCAATTTTTTCAAAAGTTTTGATAAAGCCACGAATGTCGTGGCGAAACGTCAACTTTTTAATAAAATCGAGTTTAATAAGATTCAACAAGCCTGTTATTGCTAATAATTTTCAAGAGATTAGAAATAGTTCACAGGCAACAACAATTCGAATAAATATATAAATATATATATATATATATATATATATATATATAATATATATATATATATCAATATATATATATATAAATATATATATTATATATAATATATATATATATATATATATATATATATATATATATATATATATATATATATATATATATATATATATTCAAAATGTTGTCAATAGTCATCTTACAGTTAATATTCACATCGACAGGATTTTCAAGGTTTATATGTCTCATTGTGTAAAATGAGTAATAAATTCAAATTTGGCAAGAAGATGTATAATCTATTTAAAATTTGAAAAGGCTCATTAAATTTCATTACAAATAAAATAATGTCGTAGGTATATATCGAACAAAGTAACAGTAACAAGATTTAGAGATAAGCTGAATGTATTGCTAGCAATTCGACCCCCATTGATCATTCTATCAGCAAACTGGATTATTGAATAGTCAATTAACTGACCCCAAAGCCTCATTTGAGGCAATAGATGTGCTACGCCAATTATTGTACCCATAATACTTCATTAATCCATTCCCTGTTAAATTGGATTGAAGTGGAAACGTCGGAACCCTTTCAAGGAAAATACGATGAAAACATGATTGCTCTATTTTCGGAAAGAAACCGAGATAATCGAAAACAAGGAAATCGTGAAAAACATGTTATCGTGAATACTTTTTTCTAAATCAAGTATATAAAAGTAATAAAGGCAATAAAAAACTCATCACTAGCCTTGTATGTCATGAAAAACTTCATAATTGAGACGAAAGTTTTAAGTCCTATTTTCCCGTAAATGGGTGTATAGTAGTGTAGCGAAAATTTACAGTTAGATACGGCAGTGGTTTTAAAATCATGTTAATACCTGCTTGACAATATGTCTCAAATATCTTTCATATCAGATCTATTTATATATATATATACCTATATATATATATATATATATATATATGTCGTCATGTCGCGCGGACGTGGAATCCAATGCTCCCGTTGTGCCGTTAAAATTGATAGATACGATGATTCAATTATGTGTTCTATTTGTGAATTGAGTTATCATACGAAGTGTGTGATGCCATCTTCAGATGAATATCTCAAAATGCGTGAGGATGATTCAATTAAAAAGTGGTACTGTGATACTTGTTCAGTTCCGGCGGTTATATCTCCGTTGCCGGAAATTCAACAGAAAAACTCTAAAAACTCTAGTGAGATGATTAACGGAAACGATTTGTTTGTCCTGAAACTGGAAATTACTAACGAGGTATCTTCATTATTTAATGCTAAAATTGACGAGTTAAAACAATTGTTGGTTTCTCAAAATATCCTCATACAAAACCTGATATCAGAAGTCAATCGATTAAAAGATCACAAAAACACATCGAAAACAATTACACATGTGGTGAAGGAGAACCGTGACTTAGCAGGGAAAACCGCCGGTTCTGCAGACGTAGTATCTCCAGATGATCCTGATGTAAATTCTAAAGCCAAAGTATCAACACTTGATCTTTGTGTTTCTAATACCCAGCAGCAGAAGATTATGAATGATTTAATTCTAATTAATGCGGACTCTAAAGAATTAGATCAAATAGAGAAAAATTCTGAACCCTATGAAAGAAAGTCTGACTGGACTCTTGTTAAATCTAAGAAAAATTCAAAACCAGACAAATTTATCGCGAAGGCGAAATCTGCTGTTTCCGACAGATCGAAATATTTACAGAGGAATTCTAGCGTACCATTTGTCCCTATAGTTGGTACATTGAGATCAGATACCTTGCTTGTTGCTCCAAAGAAGCCCCAGGCTTATATACATGTCACTAGACTCAGTCCTACTACAAATGCATCAGATGTAGAGAATTTCATCAAGCAAAGTATACCAAATGTGTTATGTGAAAAATTAAATTCTAAGAAACCAGATATCTACTCCTCATTCAAAATAACATTACCACTCGATCACCTGAATCAAGTAATGAACCCATCATTCTGGCCTGAGGGTGTTGCAGTCAAAAGGTTTTTTGTCAACCGCCGTCAGACCATCAGCATCTCCTAGTGACAAAGGCATCAAATTTGATGGGCGGCGGGCCCACTGCTGAACAAATACAATTTTCTCTGGATTACACTTCGAAAAGAAACAAATTTTTGAGGATTGCACAGATAAATGCTCAAGCAATTTCTAATAAAATTACTAAGTTGGAAATTTTCAATAAGATGGAAAAGCCCGATATTATAAGCATATCTGAACACTGGTGCACCAAAGTTCAACTTGAGTACATGGTTCTCCCAGGTTATAGGATTGTGTCATCATTTTGCCGTCCAACCCGACGACATGGTGGATCTGTGATTTATTTAAGAGATGACTTAAAATTTCTCTCTTTAAGTGCTATTGACAATATATCTATCGAAATGCATTGTGAGATTTCAAGTGTATTAGTGAAAACTATCAACTGCAAAGTCTGCGTACTGAGTGTCTATAGGCCACCAACTGGAGATATAGACAAGTTTATTAACTCTATGACTTATGTGTTGGATCAGTGCCTAACAAAATCTGATTATATATTCGTGTGTGGCGATCTTAACATCAATTACTTCGCCGTTAACGACTCGTATAAATTGTATCTAGACGATTTGTTGTCTAGCTTTGATTTGCACATAACTTCCATGGATGCAACTAGAGCATTTACAAACAAAAATGGTATCACTTCTACGACAAAGGTTGACTATATTTTAACAAATGTTAACATTCAGTCCACTAACGTGTCAGTATATGATGCTGGCATTGGTGATCACAGGTGCATGTTATTGAGCTGTGATGATTTGAGCGCTACTAAGGCGGAAAATTCTGATATGCACTATTATCGCGCAGTAACTTGTGAGAATCTTGATTGTTTACGTAAGTTACTTCATAATTTTGATTTTGATTTTATATATCTTTGTCCTGACATAAACATTAATTTTTCCAAATTTTTGGATATCTTGAGGTCTTTGGTTGACAAGTCTTGTCCAATGAAGACAGTTCGTCCATCTCCAATTGCTCCTAAAAATTGGATTACTCCTGAAGTCATTCGTGCAGCTGAAGAACTAAAAAAACTCCATTGGCTATGTGTTAATCTCGGATCTGAAGAGACACGTAGCATATACAGATCTGCCAAAAGTAATTATAGAAGACTTCTTAAGACCAGCAAGTTGAGTTTTTACCAAAGTAAATTAGATGTATCTGACAACAAAAATAGAACAGTTTGGTCCCTCGTAAACAAGGAAATTGGTCACATGAAGAAGTCAACAAATAATATCAATTTAAATGTCGGTGGGCGTCAAATCAGTGATCCTGCGCAGGTTACCGAAGTATTTGGCCACTACTTCTCCAATTCTTGCCTTATCAACCTACAAAAATATTATGGAAACAGTAGATCTAACTCGTGTACATGTCCTGGTTTGTCGAATGAAAATTTCTTTTTTTATCCCATTGATCCAGAGGAGGTCGTTACTGTCATCAAAAGCTTGAAAACCAATTCTGGCACCGGTCCTGACGGCCTTTCTGCTAAAATCCTGAAAGCAATTAGTTCTCAGATTTCTGCACACCTTTCTCATTTATTTAACCAGTCAATTATATCAGGTCGATTTCCTGAGGGTCTTAAATTGGCTAGAGTTATACCAATTCACAAAAAGGATGATCCATCTGACATTGTTAACTATCGACCAATTTCTCTACTGAGCACTATATCAAAAGTATTTGAGCGGATTGTTCATAGTAGAATGATAAATTATTTGAACAAATATTCCATAATATCTAACTACCAACATGGTTTTCTACGTGGAAAATCAACGCAAAGTGCTACTTGCCAATTCTTAGAGGTGGTTTATACCTGCTTGGACGATGGCTTATATGTTGCGGGACTGTTCTTTGATGAATCACAGGCATTCGATTGTCTGCAATTCAATTTTATTACAAATAAGCTGTACAGTATGGGGTTTAGAGGGGTTTTTCTTGACTGGATCTCCAGTTACTTGTCTGACCGTTCATTGTTTGTCGAAAACAAAAATTGTAGATCTCGAAACTATCCAGTATCTATTGGAGTTCCGCAGGGTTCTGTTTTGGGTCCTCTAGTTTTCTTACTATTTGTTAATGATGTTCCTGAATGTGTTAATACTGACTCAGTCACCCTATTCGCCGATGACACATCATTGGTCGTGTCGGCCAAGAGTATTGATGGGCTCAGGACGGAATGTGAGAGACTGGTGCAGGGATTCTCGGACTGGTGTTACAGAAACTCACTCATGCTTAATCTCACCAAAACTGAATTAATCCACTTTCAACTACGTGAATTCAGCTCAGATGTTCCACTTGTTGTCAAGTTTCACGACCGCCAACTGAGGCCGACAGCAAGTGCAAGGTTTCTGGGACTTCATGTCGATAGCAATCTCAAATGGGACAGTCATGTCGAGCAACTATCCAAGAAGCTCAACAAATCTTTCTTTGCAGTCAGTCGCCTAAAACACATGCTTCCTCTGGAGAGCTTACTCACAATTTATTACGCATTAGTCTACAGTCACCTTAGCTACAATTCAGTTCTATGGGGTGGCTCATCTGGATCTGTTCGAGTTTTTGCTGCACAGAAGAGAATTATACGCCTCATTTTTAACTTGAAACCTTATGAAACCTGTCGTCCAATATTTGAGCGTCACAAGATTTTACCATTTCCTTGTATCTACATTTTGAACTGTTTGTTATTGGTTCGCCAAAAGCTGTCGGATCTTAATACGCTTTCCAGTTTCCACGGTTACGAAACGCGACATACTAACACAATATGTATTCCATTGCACAGAACAACCAAGTTTGAATTATCTCCGACATATGTAGGTATAAAGCTGTATAATCACCTACCAAACCGGATAATGAACTTGAATCCGAGTAGTTTCAAAAAGGAAATTAAAAAAATATTGTCTTCTTTTTGTTTTTATAGTTTGAAAGAATATTTCTCTGCTGATATTTGTTAAATTTCCATCTTGTTAACTTCTTTGTATTTTGTATACTGACATGTCCTATATATTTGTGTAATATCTAAAGGATGAATATATTATTATTATTATTATTATTATATATATATATATATATATATATTTATATATTATATATATATATATATATATATATAATCTCTTGATAATTATTAGCAATAACAGGCTTGTTGAATCTTAAAAAAAACTCGACTTTATTAAAAAGTTGACGTTTCGCCACGACATTCGTGGCTTTATCAAAACTTTTGAAAAAATTGAAATTTCTTTGACATTTATGATTTGAAAAAATACGTTGAATAGAAAAAGACTACTAGTTTCACTAAATTTTTCGGCTGTGGCCGTTCTTTGTTATGTTTATTACGTGCTATTCAGTCCAATATTAACATTCAAATTGGTTATTATTTAGATGTAAGGGAAACACAGAAACCTTTACCCACGTAATGTTCGAAATAGGTTCCAAATTATTCTGATTTTGAAGAGTCAAAGAATAGGTACTATTTATCTTTTTTTCAAAAATTTCTTATTGCGGCTGTGGCCGTCTTCAGGTAATTAATTACGTGCTATTTAGTCCAATATCAAAAGACAGGTCTGTTTGATATTAGATGGGAAGGAACCACAGAATCCTTCACCCACGTAATGTACAAAATAGGTTTAAAATATTTGATTGTTGTCTTTTAAAAAGACATTACCTGTAAATTTGGAGATCACATGTTGTCTAAACTATACTTTCTTTTTAAAAAAATTGAAAATTCTAGATGTTTAGATTTGTCTAGAAGATGATATATATTATATATTATAATATATATAATAGATAATAATATAATATATATATATATATATATATATATATATATATATATATATATATATATATATATATAGGTATATATTCCTATATATATTATATAAATGTATATTATATTTATATATATATATATATATATATATATATATATATACATGGCATCTCGATTAGATCGAAATAATGTTCTAAAATTTCATAGATTGGATTGTTACCTATAGACAGGGCCGGCGAGAGCCATCACGGGCCCCTGGGCTGAGCGATCCCGGACCCCTCTTCTCAAAATTGAAAATTCTAGATGTTTAGATTTTGTCTAAGAAGATGATATATATATATATATATATATATATATATATATATATATATATATATATATATATATATATATATATATATATATATATATATATATATATGTATATATATATATATATATATATATACATGGCATCTCGATTAGATCGAAAAGCGATCCCGGACCCCTATTTTCTCCTGATTTCTTACTAAGTTTTTATAAGTACACCATATGCAAGTTACGAACTGTAAGAATAATTTATATTTTCTTTTATTTATCACTGTTAACCTTGACATGAATATTGACGTGAATAGAACATTGAAATATGGCTAAGTACCTCATAAGCTGCATCAACAAAATTATCATTTTTTATGATAAATACATACTTCAGTTTCTTTAATTCTAAACTTTTTTTTTGGAAGCATAGGCCTAAATTTATTTTTTAAAGTTTTTGTAGAAGTTAACGAAAAATTATTTATTGTCAAAAAAATACATGATATTATTTATAGAGAATTACTCAATAGTCATAATAGAATTATAAATTACCCATAGTCATTTTTGTGTTTACATTAACAATTTGGATAGGCTAAAATCCTTGTTTAAAATAACCTAAATATCCTTATTCACAATAAAGTCCCCTTTCTTGCCTTCCTCATGGCAAAAAAAAAAAAATCAATCATCAATGATGACGTCCAGGTTGGCTTCTCTTGCAAGGTCCGTCTCCACTGCTAGAACAACCAAGCTTAACAGTCTGTCTCGATACATTGTTGAGCGTAACACGTTTTTTACTCTATTCAGAGTAGAAAATGAGCGCTCTGCGCTAGCAACTGTAGCAGGGACTGTTGCAAATATACTACTGAGATATTTGGAAACAAATTTTCCAAATTCAAAGTTCTGATTTTGTTCAGGAGTTTAAATGGTGGTAGGCTTTTGCCACCAAAGTTAACCTGAAAACTTCAGGTTAAACAGCAAGTTCAGTTCTTGAATCTCTTGGGTACTTCTGAACTAGATCTGCTGCTTTGTTTCCATTAAGGTCACCATTTTCAAATTCTTGAAAGATCCATGACACAGATGAGTTTTCACACAGTCATATCTCCAATGACATTGTCCAGGATAACGTTGAAAACGTCACGCTCGAAAACTGTCTTATAATTATACTCGTCCTCTGCATTATCCTCGCAGTCTTCACGAGCTGGTCTCTTCCGTTTCTTTCTTATTTTTTGTTCCTCTTGAAGTTGTTGAGGCCACCCAATGTCACTCTCTGAGCTTCACTAAATATTCGATCCCATCCTTCAAAGCGAAGATTCTTCAAAATATCTATCAAAGAACTAAAGTTTTTTTATGCAACATCCAACGTTCCTTCACGACACTGCAGCACTCTGTTTACATTGTCTATTGACTTCAAATTCTTGAACCGAGTAGATGCAAGAAGGAGGTAGTTAAATGTTTTGAAATCGGTTTTCAGCCTATCTGTGTCTCGGCGATTTTTTACTGTTATATTTAACTTAGTTCATCAAGGGCCTTTACACTCCCTGGCAGATGTTCAGCAACTGGGTTGACGCTATCTACTCTGGCTGACCAGCGAGTTTAATACATTGAATGACAAGAGATTGGTATTATATTTTTGAGGATTTCTCATCTTTGGGGGCTAGAGCCAAAAACATTGTACAATTTTTGAACGCTTCTAAAAATTGATTGTCTATCAGTAGTTGTGAGTCAGCCGCAGTCGTGTTCCAGCCGCCATAGCGCCGTTTTGTTACACTAATAACAATACATTACTAAAATGCTTGATAGCTTTATTAATTAGCTTACTCACGACTTTATTCATGGCTAAAATTAAATTAATACTTAGTGAACTGGAAAACCAAGACTAACTTTTTTGAGCTGAGCAGATAACATGTACAGAAAGGAATTTTACATTTGGCCATGCCGGGCCCCCTTCGGGTACCCGGGCCCCAGGGCTCTGGCCCCTCCTGCCCCACCCTCTCGCCGGCCCTGCCTATAGAAGCCGAAAAAATAGTCGAAATCAGGGTTAATAGATTTAAAATTTTGCTATTTCCAAATTGTGAGAAATGTGACATAGAAGACAGAACATGTTTCAAAGCAGTAGGTTGTGTGGATATAAAGAAACGTCTTTTTAACCATTGCTTTTTCAAACCATATTCTTATTGAGTAAGATTGATGAATATTAATACATAGATTGAGCTGATGTTGAAGAAGTGTTCCTAAATTTTTTTTTCTCTACCGTCATGTTAATGTAGAGATTTCTTTATTTTTGCAGTTTATAAGATTTTAAATTGATGTTTTAGAAGTATTTTATAGTAGTTTTCATTTCAAATGTACAGATTTCAAGTGTTTTCTTGGTATATAAGGTTTTACTCACCTCCACAGCTTACCCGGAGCTTTTTGGGAGTGAGCTAGAGAGTTGGGTTATTGTAAAGGAAACAAAAATTATGGAAGAAAACACTTAAAGATCTTTTTTTTCTATAGTAAATCCAGCTTCAGCGAAAAAGGTTACTTCTATTTTCAGTCTGTGATAGTTATTTACGTATAGTTCTTTAATATATTCCTAGATTATGACTAAATGAAAAATACAATATATATTTTGTTAGATAACAGATGCTTTTGAGGTCATGTAGGAATTATATAAATATATATATATATATATATATATATAAATATATATACATATAGGTATATATATATATATATATACATATTATATATATATATATATATATACATATATATATATATATATATACATATATATATATATATATATATATATAAATATATATATATATATATATATATATATATATATACATATACATATATATATATATATATATATATATACATATATATATATATATATATATATATATATATATATACATATATATATATATATATATATATATATATATACTATAATATATATATATATATATATATATATATATATATATATATACTCTTCAGAGAAAACTGAGTAGAGTAGGCAGGTTGAGAATTCAGAGATGACAGGAAGCAGTACGGTTGGTGGAGTAGGCAGGTTAAGACCACGCAATCGTATTGTTTCTGATTCCTCCAAATTCTATTCGTGGATTAGGCAGATTGAGGCCACGTATCTGAATTATTTCCCCTTCTTATTCTCCTGAAGATGGCTTTGCAAAAGAAGCCGAAACGTCGAGATTTTTCGAATCTTTTACGCGGATCATTCCGAGAATCAAGTTTTTCAAATACTTCCGACCGCGGAAATTTTTCTGAACATAGGTATATATATATATATATATATATTATGTATATACATATATTATATATATATATATATATATATATATATATATATATATATATATATCTATAATATATATTTATATATATATATATATTTATATATAGATATATATATAGATAATATATATTATAAACATTATTAGATATTTCAAAATGGGATATTTTTCCGAAAATAATAGACTATAGCACCGTCTCGAAAGTCAACACTTACGTTCAGGATGTGATGATCTTATGATCACTGTCGGCTTAAGTTTCCTGATAATATTTAATATTTTCATATTCGCCAAATTATATTGATGTTTGTTAAATCTCTCAAATAATTAATTTGCCAAATGTAAAGAGGATAATTAGGTTTTATATGTACTTTTCTTACAACATAACAGTTTCATAGATTATTTCAGTTGTAGAGGGTCATTGTCAACTTGTTTGAACTTGCTCTTTTAAAATGAGGGTCATTAGTTGAGTGGGTAATATTGGAGAGTTGTATTGCTTGTGTTTGATTTTGCTAGATAAAATAAAGTTATTTGTTTCATGTTATTATTCAACCAAATTAAATTTGTTTGTAATGTTCTTAAATGATTTATACTAGTTTTATAATTTATGGATTTCCTGAATTTTTCTACTATTTGTTAGTTTCCTAGATATTTTTCTTAGTTTGAAATTTTGGTAGATACAATCATTATTGAAATTGTAATTTAAATTATTTAATTATTTGTTTATTTGTTTCTTTACTGCTGTATTTGGTTTTAGAATATTCAATTGTTTTCAATATTTTTTATAAATTCTAGAAATTTTCGCAAGGTATTATGCCTTCATTTTCAACATAAGTTTTGATAATTTATTGATGTTTACTTTTGAGAATTTTAATGAAGAAATTCGATAAAATTTCAATAGAAATGAAACATATAATTCAACGTAAAAAATGCAGATAACAAATTACATTTTTTTATACATAGAAACAATGAAGTTATTTTCAGAGGGCATATTATATGAAACTTTCCACAAAGAAAACATCTTCTCAATCTATGTTCAATATTTCAATGCTCTAAGAAAATGTGGAGGAACTTGAACTTTTGAGGTGCGTAAAACCTCGAAAACCAAAAACAAATAAGAAAACTATCTTTACAAATTACAATGGTTAGAGCAATAAGCTTGTAATATCAAAAAGCAGTTTCCCAACATAAACATCCTCCACGTATAAATTTTCAGTAGTCTAACTCAATATAAACGTAGGTTTGAAAGCACCCGCAGATTCCATTTTCTTCTCCTTATACTGCATGCTATATATATATATATATATATATATATATATATATATATATATATATATATACGACTTAAAGTCCTATATAGCTCTAGATGTATTCAATACATAATTAATTCAAAGATTAATTCAGTAAAATACCACTCAAATTTCAGAACAGGTGATATAAAATATATATTAATTAAAATCCTGATCTTTGAAAATACAAAATAATTAAAACATATTTCTCTGAATACTTTGCCAAAAAGCAGTTTTCCATCGTCAACATCCTCCACGTAAAAATTTTCAGCGGTCTAACTCAATATAAACGTAGGTTTGAATGCACCCGCAGATTCTATTTTCTTCTCCTTATATATATTTATATATATATATATATATATATATATATATATATATATATATATATATAATCATATATATATATATATATATATATATATATATATATATATATATATATATATATATATATATATATATATATATATATATATATATATATATATATATGAAAAACTTGTTTCACAGAATGAAACGCGAAAAAGATTTGAAAAATATCTATGTTTCGGCTCCTTTTGCGAAACCATCTTCAGGAGAATTAGAAGGTAAATAATTCAGACTCGTGGCCTCAATCTGCCTACTCCACGAATCGAATTAGGAGGAATCGGAAACAATACGATTGCGTGGTCTCAACCTGCCTACTCCACTAACCGTACTGCTTCCTGTCAACTCTGAAGTCTCAATCTGCCTACTCTTCAGAGTCAACAACATATATATATATATATATATATATATATATATATATATATATATATATATATATATATATATATATATATATATATATATATATATATATATATATATAAATACGACCTAAAGTCATATATAGCTCTAGATGTATTCAGTACAATATTAATTCAAAGATTAATTCAGCAAAATACCACTCAAATATCAGAACAGGTGATATAAAATATATATTAATTAAAATCCAGATCTTTGAAAATACAAAATAATGAATACACATTTTTCTGAATACTTTCAAATTATCACATATTATATTCATATACTCAACAACACTAGCCTAAACAAGCTTAGGTATAGGTACTATATTCTACAATGATCAATATAAAAATCATTTCAATTCCTGCCCTGTTTGTTTCTCAATCAAATGGATCTACATCTCTGTTGAGTAATTTATTGCAGAAGTTGCTTAACCAATATAAAAAAATATATAATTCCATTAGAATATCCAAAAGATTAATGATTATTTCATGACGCGATGAAATTAAACAATGATATTAGATATCTGAGCTGTTACATCGAAATAGTCCCACCAAATGGCTTCAATCATTGTAATCAATGAAAGCCGAGAGCTCAAATATTTTCTTAGTTTGACTTTAATATGAAGTTAATCAGAGAAATAACCAATGAAGCTATTATCAGTATACTTTTAAGAATGAGTACAGTATGGTTTCTTCATGTTTTAAATGTACAATACCTTTCAGTTTATACCTGCATATCAGTTTGAAAGAAATAAATACTTACTGATAATTTGTAGCAAATTCAGGGATTGAGAGAAGTAAC